>JACBOY010000216.1:0-194819 GCA_014706135.1 Phytophthora tubulina
ATGACAAACCAGAGTGGATATCAATATTCCAGTGGAAATTTACTTTTCAGCCAGTTTGAACTGAAGGGTTTAAAGGGTCTTCAGAAGGCTGAGAAGATCATTCGGGCAACAGTGGGAAAGCTATTATGAAGTTGGCGGAGATGAAGGTGTGAGCTCTGGATACTTTAGATGCACTTTTCAATTGGAACCACTGATTCTGGACTTTCACAACTTCCAGATCACGAACGAGTTAGTGCAGATATTGGGGAAATGTTGGAAGAAAAGTATGCTTCGCGCAGGTTAAAATTGACCTGCGTTTGATCCGAGCTATTGGATTCGATGAGGATTTAGCGAGAAAGGCGCTTGGAACAATTACTCAACCTCTCTTCAACACTACTGGTCGCTTTAGAGAGCTAGCCAGCACGGAGTCCTTGGCTGGTCCCTATTTGCAGCGTCGAGGGGAAGTGAAATCTTTCCAGATAGGTGCCATTAGCCTCATGTGCGATTCGACAGTGGTTGGTGTCCGTGACTTTGAACGGATGTGCTCTGCTCTCGCCGTCTGCCAAACAACTCGAGTGATCTCGTTACGCTTATCCTTTAGCCCAACAGCACGTCAGACAAGCAAACTTTGGTGGAAGTGGCTGGCTTATTCACTTTTTTCCGTGCGGGCACAAACGAATTCGTCCGTGAACTCCTTGACACTCATTCTGGAGGAAAAGATGACCAGTGCAGACATGGACGCCTTTTGTGGTATTGTTGCCTCGGACCACCCCGAAGAAGAACTATGCGGCTCTTCTCGAGGCCAAATGAGCGATAGGGGAAGCAACACTGGAAGCCAATGCTCGAATTAAATGGCAAATGACGAAGCAGGGGAACCCGCGTCATGCTTCGAAGGACTTGATTTTTCCGTGCTCGATACCATTTGTGAGAACATTCAGTGACGATGGAACGAGTGAATGGGTGAATGTGATGATCCCTGGCTTCTCCTGGTGTCAAGTTCGGCGAAGTTGTCTGAAATTTGCCGATAGCGAACCTGGAACTTCGATTGTGGCTGCTGTGACGTCGCTATCCACCACGTTTCAGAACAAGGCTGCGTCGAACTCATCAAGCCTAATGAGGTTTCTAGCGTCCGTGGGAACTTCGTTGAAGTATTTGACCATCTTTGGGCCAAACCTGAATCTGAATGAGAACCAGATTCTTCAAAACTGTCCCAACCTAAACACGCTACGTGTTGGTGGGAAGTGGTTTGATGCCGAGCTAGACTTCAGCTGTTATCGAGGTGTTCGTGAATGGGTCCCTTCGATAAAATGCTGTGGCCTGTCCGTGAAATTTCTTGCGGATCTATTACGTGATAATGACACCGTGGCTTGCGCAAGCTACGTATTCATGAGCGTCATGCACAGGACACAGTTGCTGCACTCTTGAAAATGCTAAAATCGAACGAAAGTCTGGAGTTCCTCGAGATTGGTGGGTATTCTAGAATGCCCGACATCGAGTTCAGAAAATTCCACCTGAAGCCGATCAAGAGAGCGCGCAACCTTTCGAAAGAGAGCAAACTCGCATTTCTGAGCGTGTTATCGCCTCAGCAGCCTCCAGCGTCAGACCAAAAGCGCGCTTATGGTGCTGCAAGAACCGATGGTGTTCTGTGTGATCTGGACCAGTTCGTTCTAGCCAAGATATTCTCGTACGCTGGTCCTCCCATCCTTCGACGTACCTTCTTCAAGCTGGATCGTACTGCTGTGAACGAAGATCGGTACATTGGTGAGAGCTCCAGTGAAGATGCTGGGGAGGCGATTTCGTTTGGTTCAGTTCTGGAAGTGATTGGGACAGTGATGATGAGTGGAGAAACGAGTATTTGAAACTTACGCGGAGACCGATGAAGAGTAAGTAGGTCTGGTCTACCAATGCTCGTATCGGGAATAGTGAGTGTTATGGCGTTTCATCGATAAGCAAGTTTCTTCAGAAGATATCGGTACACATTTGGGATAGTACTTCGAGTAACAGTCAATTTACGATTTTTAGCGGCATGCATATTGGACGTCTGCGATTAAACATGTCTGACACGTCCAGAGTTTCGTGAAATTGGTCACATCCCATGTTGAGATTATCAAAGAGTAACAACTTAGTGTGAACTAAATACAGTACTGGAGCATATGCACAGGGTGGCGCTGGAAGAGCGCTGTTTTTTTTTTGCCTATGGTTTGAGCGCCTCAAATACGATGTCACATGAGCTACACCACAAGAAAGTGACGGGATTTCTGCATTTCCATTGTACTATTTTCTGTGCTGCCGTCAGATACGTCACCGAAGTTGATTGGCACCGTATAACTTCATGAGGTAAAACCCTCGCCGGAATTATCTCTACATTACGTGGATTGCTACCACCCTGTCCCCAGCTCACTAACGTTGTGTTTCCAGTAAATATATCAACCCTCGCGCTTCACAGCTGCGGATATATAAGTAGCTGTTGAGTCGGGGTTGGACGTTCTGATGAGGAAAATAAATGCAAAGGTAGAAATGACAAAGGAAGAGTGGAACATATACGAACGCGTACTGTGACAGCCTAGTGTGCCAGCACTATAAATTATAGTCTATAATTTACTTTTGTTTGTGATTATGACAGATGAGTATCAAATCCAAGCTTCTTTACATTAACTCATGCGCCTTTACGAACCCGATGAACCCGATAAGTGTTGTTTTCCTTCGCTGAGTTGATTGCCAACTTGTTTACTGCCTTCAAACATGGTTGGAACTTTCTCTTCGAGTTTCTGTTCCACCTTATCCCACAATGAACTCGGTGATAGGTGGCGAGGCCAACTTCCATACATTTGTGGCCACATGAGCAACAGCTCCGAACAGAAGAAGAGCAACCCCAACTACATAAAAATGAGTTCAATTAGCCTGGAAAATCATATACTAGAACTAGACCACGGCATTTCGGTTAACTGATATCAACTCCATTGCTTACAAAGACACATCTCTCTCGTCATCCCAATCGTCTTCACCAGCCTGGCGGAAGTACACCTCCCGAATCACTGGCGGGGTTGCAAAGGAGAAAATCCTCGAAACGACGTGCTCGTTTAACTGGCAGAGTGACCTGCCACGACGCGATTCTTCGCGCTCTCTCCCTTAGCCGAAGGATTCGAAGGCGACATCACACTCAAAAACGAAATTTTGACGTTCATCGAAAGGGGTTCCAGGGGCTTGTGGATTAGTGAGAGATGGTTGGGTTTGAAGTCATTCAAGTGCACGTGGAACTGGGGAGGCGCTACAACGTCGAGGTATTCTAGTGTTTGGTTCACCTCCAACATCGCTAATAACCCGTGAAGAGTATCTTCAACGGCATGCTTACCGCTCAATTAAAAAGGTCGTTGAGTCTGACACGTAATCGGACGACACACTTTGTCAATGAATTTGCTCCATTGCGTAAACCGTTGATGAATGCAACGACATCGCTACAGTTCCAGTCGAGAGTAGTGAGTGGTTCACGACGAGAATGATATATCCTGAAGTTGAGACGGGCTTCCACACAACGCGAAACAATTGACATATCTTCTACATTTGGACAGCTACCCAGAAAGAAACTGCAATCTTCTTCCTGATTCGTAAGATTTAGCGCCAGATACTTTAGTGACGGCCCAATAATGTTTAGCAACTGGGGTAGTCCGTTCATATAGGAAGCACTGTTCAAAGGGAAATCAAGCAGCAGGCTTGTCAGGCTGTTTGATTTCGTCTTATTTGCGGGCATTTGGTCAAATTCCAAATCAACACGATTAACCTGACAGCGCCCGTACCCTGGAATCATCACATTCACCAAAGTTCCTGTGCCACTATCACTAAAGGTGTGGCCACGAACGGAAAAATCAAGCGTCAACTCTCTAGGCTGGAAACTCTCGTCTGCATACCAGTTAACGCAAGCACCACTCTTTAGTGTTCCTTCTCGTGACTCGACTGATCCGCGAGGCCATCCGAAAATTTATTCTTCTGGGTGATTCGACATTGCGACGGCTTTAAAACACTCCATGTCGGTAGTACTCATACCACACTCTCCCGTTAACGTAAGCGACTGCAGCAATGAACACGCACGCGCTCGTTCTGAGAAAAATGCGTAAGCAATCCACTTCCATACTTGTGCTGTTCTTGCTGGATTACTTGAGTCAACGCATAACTTCATTGTCAGCTTTTGAGTTGTTTCGTTTCGTACCATCGCCGAAAACATTGCTCCAACATCTGTAAGGCTAAGACTGCTATCGCAACAAAGCTGAAGTACTCTGATCTGCAGTGACTCATCTGTGAACTCGATTTTCTGGATGGGAATGTTTACTGTGTAAAACTCCAGGGTTGGATCGTGTTCTGCTGAAAATACCTGCCATAAGACGAGCAAACGTCGTTGACCACGCGTTTGCATATGGTATAAAGGCTGGATGTTTGGCAGTGCTCAGCACTAATCGCGAGAAGCAAAGTTTTCTCGTACTAACGTTCCAACAGTCTGAGCCATATTCGACGTAACCAAGTAGCTGTCAAAATCGGCAATCATGGGTTCCAACACCAGCCTGGGACGTAATATGCCGCACTACCTCGTGTCTTTGCGTAAACTTCGTCCACATTTCTCGTGTCACTAGCTCAGCTTTCTGGACATCCCGAACAGAGTCAAAACGTTTCCGTCCTCACAGGCCACCGCCACATAAACTCGAACAGGAACAAGCACGTCCATTGTCAAACTGCCCGCCAAACTTGAAAGCGTCTTCAAAGCTGTCTGAAACTCTTCTGTCGGGTGTTCGATACCATCAGTTCCACAAAATTGAACCAGATCTAAGTCGAACAGGGTTTGCTCGCCGTCTTTCTTAACTTCTTCCACATCGATACTCAACAAAAATCTGACTGGTATTTCCTCTTCATATTTCTCCTCACCTTCTTCTCCAAAATTCACACCGCATTTTTTCATGAGCAAATATCGGAAAGCAGTTTGATCCAGTTTTGCCACTATTGATAATAGCAAAACACCCTCCCGAACCTTGTGGAAATGATCCAAATATTCTGCTTCGGTTGCGCACTGGAACGGGGGGTCACTATCAGAGTCGCTGTCTGATCCATAATCCTCCACTTTGTCATGACGTCCCGGCACAAAAATTGGACGTGACGACTCTGAATGTCCCACCCAATGTTCTCGCATACTAGCGTACGATACACAATCCGCTCCTGTAGCGCAGTGCACCAAGGCGTCAAGAAGCCCCAGCGCTGCGCAAATAGTTTTAGTCTTTGTGACCTCTATATTTATAACATAAAATTTATTTCAGAATCTTACAACAAAAATATACCTGGTCTGGGCCAGGACAAAAATCACTTTCGCACTTAACATAGTTTTAGCCAATCGAATGTTTTCTTTTTGTGTCACCTTTTTGTGTCACTCTGATAAAGCGTTGGCTATGACGCACTCGGCTGCTGCCATCGAGGAGCGCTGGGGGTTTCTAGAGCCATGGTGTGATGTGCCGAATGGACGACTGGTGTATGATGACGATTCATACGAAAAGCTTCTTTGGGCCGCCAATAAACATTGCCTTTGTATCAAGTTAGAAGATGATGAGGTGGAGACGGACATGATCAGTTTAGAGAGGGTTCGAGAGGGGTTATTAATATCATTATTGGCGGCAGTAGCTCATGTGGACAATATAGCAGTAAAATATCTGCTGGGAAAATATTGTGAAGTGGAAGGTGACGAGGGAATTGAAGATATTATTCCGTTTCGCTTTGTGGTCAAGAGGAACGTGGAGAGATACGGGGCTCTGCCTGGATTCATGTTGGAGGAACTTTGTGGTACGAAACAGAGAGAACGTCCAAGTGAAGAGTATATTGAAGCTCTGAGGAAGATTTCAGCTTTTGAAACCAATTTGAACCCAAACGATGGAGGTGTTGATGTCCAAGTGCCTATTCGAGTGCGTTTCTTAACTGGATTCGATGGTGGCACACTGGATGAATTTAAGGACATTATGAGAGCTGAAACACGGATTAGAGAGATGTGGGACGAGTACGACCAAGAGAACGGCGTCGAGTCAGGTTTACTGCGATGCACGTTGCTGCTCGAGCCTATGTTTGCTGAATTCAGTGAGATGCCGATCAGTACTGGGATGACGGAGGTTATTGGTCGAGCGATTGTGGACAATATGTTGTTCTCTAAGTTCTCCTTCCAGTTGCATTTTGACTTTGTTTGTGTGTACATAATGCTTTGTTTCTAATATATCTATAGCTTCCACAGCTTGCACCGCTACCTGTCGTGTGTTTACTATGTCGGCGCTAACCAATGAGGTCGTTATAATGCACAACCAGCAACAATGCATACAGGCTTGGTAATGACCTGCCTCGAATGCCAGCACAATGGGCTACTTGTCTTCACACTTTCCTGCCAGGAAACTCCCGAAGGTTGGTTGTTGTAAACTCGTGTAAAGACTGTACAATATCGATCTAGTTGTTCACGTTGGTGCTGTCGATCAGTGTTGTTCTTGTGGTGTTGATAATGCATGCAGATCTAGATAAAACTCACCTACAAAGTAGTACGGCGTACCCGTATACAACAGCGTATTCCGTATAGAATATAAGCACATGAAGTAGTTAAGTAACAGAAGAATATTGAACAATCAGATCGTTTGTGGGCAGTGTTGATAAAAGTTGACACATTTGTGGGCAGTCTTGATAAAGATCCAGTAACAGTTAATTTACGATTTTTAGCGGTATGCACATTAGACTGCGATTAAACATGTCTGACGTCCAGAGTTTCGTGGAATTGGTCACATCCCACGTTGAGATTATCAATTTAGTGCGAACTACATAAGTACAGTACGTTTTGGGTAATATGCAGGTGTGGAAGAGAGAGAGAAAAAACTCACAATCAAGCTCCAGTGTTCGAGATTGTGTTTGATCTCGTGGAATTATGGGTGAGTCGGAACCACATTTGGTTAAAGACGTAATGGTGGAATTGTGGCGTTGCACGGTGCTGCTAGTGAGGGGTAATTGACACGGTGAAATACCTTGTGATAAGTACTGCAGATGTACACGTAGGGGCCTTGTATAGAAGTACACGCTAAAAGGCGCGCCACGCGCTGCTTCTTTTTATGCGGAGATGCATGATTGGCAGAGGCTCCAACTGGCTACAGTACATGTACATGTACGATGCATGTTAACCCAGATCATGGTAGCAACACCAACAACAGAGTAATCATCTACTATTGTACGTTCACTTCAACAGCTTGCATTACATCGTATAGTATGTTGATGTGGCACCTCTTGTTTCCAAGGATTACCTAATAGAACGATGGAGGAATTACCATAAATCAGTGAAAAGTACTGAGATGTGTCAAAAGGATGGCGAAAAATGCATTTTACGGACTTGCCTCAGTGGAAACGTAGTAGCATACAATTTCCAAGTATACAAACGTAGTACTAAAATACTATCCGGTACTGTTACCAAGATATTACTATTTTCACAAGTTCTGCTGGCATGGCGAGCTACAGGTACCTCACTGCCAGTGGACGCCGCCCAAAACTAGCATATCCACCGATATATCAAGGCCTTCGAGATATGATAGACCTAGCATAACTCCAACGCAGTCTGGTTAGACGGGAATCCGGTATCAATAAGTTTCTGGAAATGTTACCTAACCGCACGCTTTATTTGGCAACTACATACATTTTAGCTTGGATTCACTATGCATCCACCGGGAAGGGCCACTGTACCACCCTCAAGAAACAACCTCTCATAAACTTTGGCATATATCAGAAACCTTTCACATATCGTACCTGTGCAACTTTATATTTAGAGACAAATTTAGAGATCGATTATGACACCGTCTTATGGCAGTTTTGGGCGGTGTCCAGTGGCGCCCGACGGCCGCTCAAGAAGTATTAAAATTAAATTGATTGGGGTTATGTCAACTGCCAACGCCCAGCGACGCGCTCGGAAGAAGAACTGTGGCAGCTTCATTATCGTGGAAAGCGAAAAGGCTAACCCGGAGCAATGTGTCCTGTGAGCAAGGTACAATAGTGAGAGCAGTTCATGCTTCTTGGTGTTCATTATCAAATAAGAGGTATTTAATAATGCCCAGAGCACTATAGCACTGTAGCACTAAGCTACATGTAGTTGATATAGCCAAGTTGGTTACACCAACAACACCTTATTGCCTGCGGGGCCAACCATTCGCTTAGCTTATAGCGACACCACTTCCACCGGAGCTGAAAGTATTAGTATGGTTGGTATGCAGTGCTTCATACCAACAATAACAGCTCCAATGGAAGTAGTCTCGCTATAGCGATTTGTTCAGACATGGTATGCAGTGCTTCATCATGGTATATGAGTCGATTAAAATAAATGCGCCAGTTATAAGCCACTCACATCCTTGAGCTCCACAGCCATTCGTATAGCTGCTTACATTCGTACTTCGAAACGTGCATGCGCATAGTGGTTTACCGGTAGTACTCTCACAATCGTAGTAACAACTTCTTCACGCCGGGACCGAATGGACCTAAGGATCGTGACCTTGAACTATCAATATTAGTAGTTTAGCATTGGCTGGAAATAGTAATACTATATCTAGAAGTACTGAGGTCAGTGCTTTCCTGGTGTCAAATCCATCTCAGTGCTTTTCACTGAAATATGGTAATTCCTCTAAACGATGTGTTTCTTCAGTAATCATCGCCGAATCGTTGTGTGGACATTCTCACGATGACCTGCAGAGTACACTACATGAGACGGCGTCAAACGGCTTGATCCTCACAAACCATTTGGAGTTTTCGAGAAAAACGACTTCAAAGATTGGCCACTCAAATTCGGACTTAAATGAAATTTCTCACACAGCGTCGTTTGCTATACAGACCCATTTCTGCCAGCTGTATCGACAAAAATCTTCCCATTTGCAGAGCTATGGACACCAGCACGACGCCCGTGGCCCCCACTACCACTTCGCCACCAGACAGCAGCGCCAGTGCTGGCGCCAGCGCCAGTGCTGGCGCCAGCGCTTCTCTCGTGCAAGGCGGCTCTCTATCCACAGGTAGGAATCTGTTGGGCTCACTGCGCCCAGACCCAAACGATTCCGTCGATGAGGCCTCAGAAGATATCGCTTGGGAGCCAATGTCGGACGGATCCAGTGGTGTTTCAAGTGCTGAAGAAGTTGTGGAAGCTCAAGAGGAGCCGTCGGATGCAGAGTCTGCTGGCGAATTTGCTGAGGACAGAAGCATCTTTTGGAATGACGAGGAGCTTCGTGACCAAGTCACTCGCCTGATACGCGAGGACACGTGTGAAGGTCACTGTTTGGAGGGGAAGGCCGCCGAGATTGAAAACTTCTTGTGTTCCCTTTCACGCATGACCGCTCAAGAAAAGAAGCAGAGCGTATTGACCTCGCTGGCAATGCTGATGAAGACCGATACAGCCGTTCGTCGTCGTGGAGCTGGTGTGAGACAAGTTTTTGCGTACTTCCTTCCTCTCATAGGACGTGTGTGTCGAGAGGCATGTTGCTCTCTCTACGGTGTTTCTACGGCTACGATCACTTGCTACCGACGTCAGATACGAGGTCATACATGTCATGTATGAACGCAGTTTTTGTGGTTTGTGAGTTGATACGGTCTTGCAGATTCACTTGGCTGTGCGAGAATCGGAAGTACGAAACAGAATGGTTGACATCTAATACTTTTCATGAGATGTCTCGCCCGGAACAGAAGTGATAGACACCTGGAAGTCAGGATGAGATCTGTACGGCAGTCATTATTCCAGCACTACGATGGTGCTGATCAATAACACTACGTTGAGCGGATCGTACTTTATTTCTGTGGCAATTCCCTTTTTTATCTTGCAAGAAATTTAATGATCCCAGTCACGATCTTCCCCCCCCCATAAAACGGCGATGTCAGTGGTTGGTGTACAATCCACTTACGAATTTTCCAGCAAACGGACAGATGAAGATGCGGAAGCTGCTGAACGACAGCAGCTTGTCAGGTATGTTGCCTCGTCTGCTAACATCAGAAGTAAACTATTTTCTCCTAACATGTAGTGCTGATGTCTAGATTCAACTCTAAAGTTTCGGATAGTAATGACTCGGACTTTTTGCCGTCTCCAGAATGTCGGAATTCCCATCAAAATGGGAAGCGAAAAACTCGAGGAGACAGCGGTGGTAAGAGTAGTTTTCAAAGCCAATTGCTTCGTGCGGAATCAGCTCTAACTGCCTATGCATTATTTCCGGCCAGATGATACTTTTTCGGCTCCCAAAAAGCGCAAAAAACAATGCCGTTCACGAACGGGTACGCATATTTTCTACTAGACTGACTATCATCTTCTAGGCTAATTGCTGTGAGTTGTATGTTGGCTGACGCAGCACTGGGAAAGATGAGACGAGCAGGAGTACCAGGGCGCACCAGTAAGAATTCTTTGACGCTACAACCGTACAATCTACAATTTGGAGCTAGTCAGAATTGCTTACACATTTTTTGCTTGGTATTTTTGAGACGACACGCTACAGGCGTTCTAAGTACCAGGAAGCTCGCAGGCGTATGACCGAGGGGAGGGACGACGTTCTTTTCGAAGCCGCGGTCTTTGCAGGTGAAAGATGTCTTGAGAGATGGGATCAAGTTGACGCTGAGTTGTTAGAATATTTTCGGCAGAATTTGTTGCATTACCGGGTTCGAACTTCTACAACTAGTGCTGCAAATAACAGGAGGTACTTGGATTAGAACTTGGGAAGCAGCATTTATGGGAGAGAAGAAGGAAATGAAGAAGAAGTGCAAGCATATTTCAACAGCGTTCCCGGCGTACCTCGAGAAAAACTGGTATCCGTGTAAATCGATGTGGTGTACGTACGCCCATGGAGCCTTCTTCACGGCAGGCAACACGACCACAAACAGATTGGAGGCGACGTGGAAGCAGATGAAGCGCCTCGTCAACCTAACAAGCACGCTGGGCCAGTGTTTGTCGGCGATTTTACTTTACCAGAACGCCTCCATGCGCGAACCGCGGTCCGACTTAGTGCTGAAGTCCCACACGACACATTACAGCCCTCGACTCCCCACACCTCTCAGTAGTATCGCCAATGTAGTGGGAAACTACATCTTCGATAGCGTCCATGATGAATACCACCGCTATGATCGACTAAATGACGCATAGCGCTTCGAGGTTGTGAAGCAAGGGGGGAGCGCGGGGGCCGTGGCAGAACAAGCGCAGGAGTTTCAAGTTGTGTTCCGGAACTCACGGAAAACCTTATTTTAGTGCCAGTGTACGAGCTTCGTTACGCGAAGGCTGCCGTGCATTCACATATTTTACCTCGTTCTCGACGTCTTGGGCAATGACCGTCTGCCAGTGGATTGTATTGTACCGCGCTGGAATTACAGAGATGCTTACACCATGGTAGAGGCGATGAAAGCGACGTCTCAATGTAACAAGCAACTACGATATTTGGCTTGGAGCGTAGGCCGGCCTGGAGCTACTGCAACCCCGACATTAGGTACCGATTCTCACAATCCGGTATTCAAGTCGCGTTCTCGAATTCGGTTCGCCAAGCAGAAGTCTGGGGAGCGATCGATGGAACGCAGTGTGGTAAAATGCGATACGGAGAAGTACAACATTGCCATGGCCCTATTTGAACCGCTGATCCAAGATATGGTGGGTACTTCGTCACTCGATTTCTACAAACAACTAGATGTTGCAAGTGTTGTCTGCAGTGAGCTTCACGTGACCCTTAAAGGCTTATCGTCAAAGGCATATGATAATATTGACAGCGACGACATGATTAGCGAGGTTCCTTCGTCAAGCGAGTCTTCCAGGGGCTGTGGTTGCGGGTTAGCAAAGGCGTTAGCAAAAACAACCTACGGCGCCAAAACCGTACCAGGCGAACGAAGCAGACACGACTCGTGGTGAGCGAGGGTCTTTCTAGCTGGATTGAGGGACCAACAGTAGCCGAAACCACTGCGTGGTTGTCTACCACTTCACATCAACAGAAAGCCGCTGCTGTGATTAAGGTTTATCCACGAAAGATGACTGGCACGAACCACAGTCGTGCTATCCCAGTGGTGTTTGGAGCTGGACCAGACTGCATCCGATCTCTGAGTGTGGTGTTTGCAAGCAAGGCTTTTACCAAATGCATCGACGCACTGAGACGAGCAAACAAGTCAACTTTAATGAAGCGAACGAAGGACGGATACGAGATGAAGATCACTGGGTCTGCACGATATCACGAGTACGCAATGTTGCCGTGGCAAATGAGTATTGTCGTGCTTGCAAATGTTAGTACTTATGGTGATGACTAAATGTTTGATGTTTCCAGGTCGCTCATGTACACAATGGCGGAGTTCTACGAGTGCGCTAGAGGGCACCGAGCACAACGCCAGGCTGACAGGTGGCTTTCAAGTTCCGGTGATGCTTTGGATGGGGAAGCAGTTGATAGTCTGCGGGTTTCGAACAGAACTACATCGACAGAAGTCGCAAGGATGTTAGAAGTACTCTCAACGTCACCTCGTTGGCGTCAACCACCACAATTTTCCGCGTGGATAAAGGAACAGCAACTGCGCACATTTCTGGGATTACCGACGTAGTCCCCGGCAAGGAATGGTTGACAGATACACCAGTGTCGCTTCTTCTGCAGATGGTTTGTATGGAACATGGCAATGCCTACAGTGTGTCATCCCTGGTCCAGAAAACATCGACTTGGGGAATCCCGGCAGACCGCGACTGGCGATACTTTGTTGTGGCATGCAATGTATCGCAACTTTACTGGACGCTCGCTACAATTGATACTTCAACGTGGGAGGTATCGCTTTACGATCCAATGGGAAACGATCACTTCACAAAATTGACCAAGCAGCGCCTCACGGATGTCGTATTTCCTGGTGTCACGGATTGGTACAACTCCCGACTGAAGAATCGAGGTGAAAACTCGATAATTTACCTGCTGGTGTGCTTTCAGAGGAATCCATACAAATATTATGCGGGCCTCGACAAGATGACAGTCATAGTTGCGGTGTTTTGGTGACGGCGATGGTATAGTGTTTTCTTAAGGGAGATAATGACGGGTTGGCAGGCTACCATGGACGCGTCTCGAGTTCTGCAGTCAAAATCCTTCGTCTGAGAATGTTGTGGCATTTACTGTGTGCTCTCGAAGTGCAGATAACCGTTCCAGCTGCAGAGGATATGGCAGCCGTCAACAGGACCAGTGACGCCCTTAAAGAATTGATATTGCAGAACCCAAGCTGTGGCGACATTAGCAGCTGACCGGTAGCTGCGTGTAGCGTGACGATATAGCAGCGTTGTATCGCCGAGCAGTAGATTCACATCTCGTTCATTCAAACAGTGATTTGCATGTCTTAAAGCTAGATGGCGCTTGAATTGATATGGACACTGGCAAAGCTTATCTCTTTGACTACCGGTCCTCTGTATGGTGTTTCTGGACATCATACTGTCCCCAAAGAGACATATAAGCGCATTTGATTGGACCAAAATATGCAAGTGGGATCTGAGATTCCCTTTTAGACATCATAATGTCCAGTAGAAACGGGAAAAGCACTGCTTTGCGCGTATAGATGTACCACACTGCCACGTTCATTCTCTTCGCCTAATAATTCATTGTACAGTTTTTGTGTAGCACACACCAAAGCGTTTCGACTACCAGAGGATAGAAAGCGTCTACTCTCGCAACGACACACTATGAAGTGCATTATGCTACTGCTACGCGTGCCTGAAGCGCAAGTTCTTCCGAATCGGTAGTGGCGGTGCGATGGGTCGTGTGGAAGGTGCTCGTGTACGTCTCAAAGACGTTCGTCGTGGTGACAGTGGCAGTGCAGCAGCCAATGCCACGAGATCAAGCTGCGGTGGGTGGGCTATTAACCCGTAAGAAAGTTGCAGTCGCGTATACTTCGTGGAGGCTACGTTTGATGGTGAATGTGTCTGTGGAGCTGTTACGCCTACGCCTTTATGGTGGTGAGTGTGTTCGTGAAGCTGCTGAGGCTACTGGAGCAAGCCGTATTTGGTGTGCCAGTGCCTCGTCAGCAAGTTGTGTGTAGCCTTCAAGTTGCCGCTGGTTGTGGTAGCCACGTTTGATGTGGCGGGTGTGTCAGTGGGGCTGTTGAGGCTACTAAAGCTACCAGTAGGGGTCGGCAAGTGCCTCGTGAGCAAGGTTCGGGTCTCATTTTTGTTAGCGTAGGCTGGAAAGGCCACGTTTGTGGTGGGTGTTTCTGCGGAGGTGCTGAGGGTACGTATTATAATGCCCGGATTGTGGCGATTCTATTCTACCTTGGTACGGTAGCTATCGAAATACTCAACGTGTTACTTGTAGTATGAAGTGTCCTCTTCTTCGCTACTCGTTTCTTGTTCTACTACGGCGAGTCTGTACACGGCTTACCGGAAGATTGCAGCATCTACAATCCGAATCGTCTCGCAACCGACGCCTCCAGCGCTCAAAATGAAAACACCTCACGCCACGGAGATTCCAACGGTTGTCGTAGAAATGTTGCTCGGTCACGTGCCGAACCCAATCAATAACTTGACAAATATCCTTGATCGTCTTTGAGGAGGCCGATATACTCCTTACTATCCATTCTCGCATTCTATGATCTTCCTCAGCCAGCTCTTCGCGTTGCTCTCGAAGCCAGTACTTCCCCAGAAGTCGCTGGTGATTATTAACTCTGTCCTGGAGTCCTAGTTTCCGGTATCGAGTCATACGGTACGTAATCTACCGCAACAAATAAAGAATTGAGCATAAAGGCCTGGGACCAACACACATTATACCATCTTACCTGTGCGTTGGCAAGGGAAGTTGCTACAAATTCCCCAACAATAGTAGTAACATTATTGGCAGCGCCAGACTGCTCTTTTTCAGCGGTGAAGAACGCTAACCGACTGGTTTCTAATCTTTCCACACATATGTCCACCTGGTTACAAGAGTTTTTCTAGCACTGATTTGTCTACAGCAGTACAGATTAGAAATGTAATGGATGTGCTTGAGTAGCTTAGACCAAACTTACCGAACGGCGCCAACAACCCGTGTTTTCAGTGAACGGTTCCCCAAAGCGGTCCTGAAACTCAGATAAACACCCTGCCTCCATTGTCAAAGGTTTGTAGTGTCTCGGGAAAGGATAAAACCAAAGTGACCTGTAGACACAAAAATGCAAAGCTGGTCGACACTATAGATATATGCACAAGCATTACGAGCGTGCTCTCGGCTTTACACATGCGCAAAAAAAAGCCGAGAGAAAATTTAAGTTTGACAATTTCAGTGAATATAAATAAATCTAGTTTACTTTTACAGGCAGCTAGAAATCGTAAACATGACATTCTATGCGAAAAAGAAGCGTTGACTCGGTGCCGACTCTTCCGCATTAGTTCTTCATCTTTTATTCGACTCGTCTTTATAGTCATCGTTCTGGATGCCTTTCGACTTGCTGTCGCTATTTATGCCGTCGGCGTTAGTGGTGATGTTGTTGTCTACTGTTGCGGCTAGGTGCACATACGAAGTCACGTAGAAGCCGAACTCGTAAGCGTTAGCGACAGTTGACGCTAGTTGAAAACGTTGAGATGCTGCAACACAGCCTGGCACTCCACCTCCGTGAAGGTTAGCCAGCAAAACTCTGCTCTACCGACACCTCTAACACCGCTCCCGTTGCTAACACAAATAGCGGTGGCTTTCACGAGATCATATCTCGCTGGTAAATCCAACACAACGCGCTCAGGTAGCCGGAACACCTACACATACAAACCCACCACGACAGCCTTAGCCGCCACAACCTCTGGCCACTTATACGCGACCCATCACCACAGCCTTAGCCGCCACAACCTCGGGCCACTTATACGCGACCCACCGCTTGCTAACGAGGCACTGGCTGACCCCCGGGACCGGATCCAGTAGCATCAGCATCCCCACAGACACACCTGCCACCACAAACGCGGCTACCACAACCAGCGTCAACTTGAATGCGACAGAAACCTCGCTCACGAAGCGCAGCAACGACAATTTGTGTTAGCGCACGTAGCCAAAGTAGCTCCACGGAAACGCTCACGGCCACTCAACGCGACTTTCATTGCCGATGCCAACTTACCCGCGACCTCCAGCTTACTCGAGTGGCACTGGCCGAGCCACTACAGGTAGCTCCAGTAGCCTCAACAACCCACAGAAACGCCCACCACCACAACCGCATCCGCCAACACCAGCGGCAACGTGCAGTCAACGCACAACTCGCTCAAGACGCTGGAGTCAAGAGGCACTGGACGAGAGAATACAGGTAGCTCCAGTAGCCACGGCAGCCCCACATACGTATCCACCATTGCACCCGCGGTCGCCACAGCCAGTGGCACCTTGTAGACGACGCACAACATGCTGACGAGGCACTGGCCGAGCCCTACTGGTAGCTTTAGTAGCCTCAACAGCCCCACTGACACACTCACCATCACGCGTGCGGCCGTCACAACCCGCGATAACTTGAAAAAGAAGCACACATTGGTCACGAGAAACTGACACACTCACTGTGGCTTGCTCCGGTAGCCGCAATAGCTCCACGGACACACACGCCACCATAAACGTGGTCGACTAGCTTACGAGGCACGGTCGCAGCCGCAGCAGCTAGGCACGTAGGCGTAATAGCTCCACAGACACATTCACCATCAAACGTAGCCTCCACGAAGTATACGCGACCTGCAACTTTCTTACGGGGTAATAGCTAGCCTACTGCAGCTTGATCTCGTGGCATTGGCTGCTGCACTGCCACCACGACGAAAATCTCTGAGACGTACATGAGCACCTTCCACACGACCCATCGCGCCGCCACTAACACCGTCGACATGAAGAGCGGCAGCTAAGCGGAACGATGTCTATAAGGACTGCGTCCTTTGCTCTTGGTCGCAGCCCATCGAAAGGTCGTGTTTACGATTTGCAGCTGCCTGCAGAAGTAATCTAGATTTATTTATATTAATATTGTCAAACTTAAATTTTGTACGAGCTGAAACCGCATGGTGCCATTACCTTCCATGCTGTGGCGCATGTGACTCGACCTGGATTCATATTGCAAGTTGCACGTTGCACTACCGCAACGGCAATGTGCAACTACTGAACGAAGTAATTCAACCACTAAAGGTGGCGACAAGCTGGTCCAGCACGCCATTACCCTCGATGTGGTGGTACTGCAAAGTGGTTCGATCTGGATTCATATCTGAAATACCACTTGAAGTTTGGAGCACCCGAACAACTTCAACACGATTTTACAGGATGCTATTGGTGGGGTTATTGACCAACCATCGCTCTATCTAAATCTATCACGCCATTGGTGCGTTTATTGACCAACCACTGTCCACTAATTCAAATTGGCGCCAACAAGTCACGCGAAGGGGCGCGGCGCTTTGCGGGGGCGCGATCTGGATCCTCATTTTGCAATTGGCGCACAACTTCACACGTCTCTAAGCTAAACCTTCGGTGTTTCTCCAACCTGTGCCGCTTGTCGGTACTAGCCACGGTTGGCACGTGCTCGCCATCGGCGCCGCCCTATTTATATCGAAGATATCACGCTGGTCACGACGATGCCGCCACGGACGGCACTACGTGTCGTAGGACACCACGCTGTTCGCGACCGTGTCGCCACCGACGCCACCAACGCGTCGCAGGACGCCACGCGGTCCACCTACACGTATGCCACCTACGATTCATAGTCTTCGCACTGGAACTTACCTACGTGTCAACACATATCACCACGGATGGCGTCTACATGCCGTCGAATGCTGCACTTTTCAAGGCCACGTCGCCCCAGACGCCAACTACGTACGTGTCGCAGGACACCACGTCGCTCATGCTGGTGTTGCCAACTACATGCCGTACGACTCACCGCTGTCAGGCATAGGCCCGCATCACGTATGCCCGTGTTGCCACGGGCAGCGTCTACATGCCACACTGTTTACGGCCGCGTCGCCCCAAATACCTGCTACGTGTCGGGCATCATGTCCCTCATGCCGGTTGGCACGTACAATGCCGTACGACTCCTCGCTGTCATGCTCGGGTCTCCCTAGACGCCACATCGCTTATGCCCGTGTTGCCACGAACAGCACCTCCTTCATGTAAGACGCCACCCTTTTCATGTCCGGGTAGCCCCAGATACCAACAACGTCGCGCAAGTAGCCGTGTCAGGCTCGTCGCTAATGTATCGCAGAACACCACGCTGCTCATGCACTACACCATCACGGACGGCATCTACCTGCTGCAAGACCCCATGCGTTCAATGTGCCGTAGTCGCCAAGGACGGCACCTTCGTTCTGCAGGACGCTACGTTGATCGTGTCGATGACCGGCCTACATGTCGTAAGTTCCAAGTGTTCAATGCGCGGTGTTGCTACGGACGTCATCTCGCGACCTAAGACTGTACGCTCGTGAAGGAACGAGACGTCCAGTGCCGCATGGCACAACCCTCTTCGTTCTCGGATGACTCGAACGGTTCCTACGCGTCCTTCTTCGCCGTGACGCTCATGCTGAGGTGCATCGATACGTCGTAGGACGCAACGCAGCTCACACCAATGGATTCCACGGACGCTTGGTACACGCCGTAGAACGCCACGTACTCTAGCCGCCCGTCGTGATGCCGATCACGCTCGGCACGGATTACACGGCCTACGAAACCATGCAATTCCGCTGACGAAACTTACGCGTCCCAGTGCCTCACGCTGTTCGTGTTGATTGCCACCATGGACGCCGTGTCTCTTCAGTATTGAGACTTACGATACGGAATTGCGTACAAGTCGAGGGGACTTATGGGATAGTTCCGTGTACGAGTACCGTAAGTCATGAGGGATTATATAAGCCACGGTATTTATGGGATAGTTCCGTACGAGTTCCGTATCATAGATATACTTACGCTAAAAAACGAAATATCTAGGATAATATTTCGGGATTTTATCAAATTATAAGTAAAAACTACTCTGAAGCTGGATACATGTACAAGGCACTGTGAGCCGCCCGCGGTTCACTGTAGTAGGAATATCCAGGACATGATCAGCGATGCGTTCGCCGACGACAAGGAGAGCATACGCATCAGGCGAAAGCTGTACAGTCTCTAATTATCGACTCGGTAGACGTCGACAATGGCCGCTTGATCTCTCTCTCTCTCTCTCTCTCTCTCTCTCTCTGGGCTACTTTTTCGAGATCGAGGAGACGTGGGCAGGTTGTTTCACCATGTGCTCTTCATGAGGGCAACGCAGCCACCAGGAGAGTGGGGACATCGCCGTGCATCTATAGCTGCTGAGTCGTATAGCCAGACAGGTTGTGCGCGCACGTCCGAGAGCCAAGTAGGAACTGTCGGGGAAAAGCTCAAGGAGGCTTCCGATCCCCTTGACGTGGCCAAGTAGGTCGAGGAAGATTTCTCCGAAGGCGGACGACAGGTGCGTGCTGCTGGTCCGTCTCTGAGCGAGTGATGATTGTCCACGATAAGGCGCAGAATTGAAGCCCTTCTGTCATGAGGTTTGGCTTAGCAGCACGGTGCGGTCGGGCTCCTCGAACTTTTGCATTAGTTGAATTCCTGTGACCTTTTTGACGTATGACAGGCATTGCAGACACAAGACCCTGTTCTTCTCCTGGGAGTGGGGCATCAGGCCACGTATCGAGCAAACAGGTGAGTGAGTATTTAGAGTAATAATTGTAAGCGACCAGAATACAAAAACTTACACGTCGTGCCCATTTTGGCTTATCCGGACGGTGTCCACTCTGCTCTAGCCACATCCAGCCCGCAGCTTTCTCCATCGGACACGCAACTGGAGTTACCCACCCTTTCTTGTCAACTTGGTATGCATACTGTAGCTAAAAGCCGAAGACGACCTCGAGTCGAACAATGAGCCAGACCTGAGGTAAAGATTCGCCACTAACCCTTCGAGGTGTCTAGCGATCGCTTTACTGTTCTCGATCGCAGCAAATGAGTAACTATAATACGCAAACACAAAGTTGAGACCCTGGGGATACAAGCTCAAACAAATGATCAGCCTATAATCCACAAAATAGTTATGACAGCAGAGACCCACCTTTAGCAACGTCTTCTTTTGCAGAGCTTAGCGTAGACTCTTGTTTGCATCCAGGTAGTGTGCAAGTGCTGCTCGAAGTCTGCGGTTTGTCTCTTCCGAATGGTGACGACGGGAACGCTTCACTTCCAGCAACCCATGCTTTCAGTGGTAAGGGATCAACTTGGTGGTCGAATGAACTCCATACACTAGACGGCAAGTGCACCCATGGCTGACAAGTAAACAAACGACCATAAGCGTAGATAAAAGCGTAGATCGCTCGTGTTTGTCTACAACTACCGTCTGCTGTTCCCCATAGTGGTTACTGTGTGTTGGCTGTAGTATTTGTTTTAGTAGTTCCCAGCTGAAGGTACCCCCCCCCACACACACCATTTCCTACTCACTGCGCGTGTTGCACTCCGAGTCATGCAGCCTTATCGTGGAGGAGACTCGCCGAGAGCTAAACGATATAACGCACCGATTAGAAGTAGTTTATGCGGACGGTGTTAGATAACATATTCGTACAATCTTGCGCGTGATAGTCGTCTACGAATGCAAAGAGAAAGGTGTCGGCGGGGATCTGGATCGAGACGGCCATACTTTAGGTAAAAGTAGAGTTGATAGAGCGCTTTGGAGAGTCGTCGCGGGTGGGGAACGTGATGGACGTTGAGTAGGCGGTTTTTGCTCTCGCTTTGCTCCCTTCCATACGTCTCCCAGTCACAGGGGGTCTCGTGGCATTTATCGCACACCATGGCCAGGTTGCTTGTGGACCTGCGGAGTACCGTGAACCTAAAAAGTAGACTAGTGTCACATGTAAACTGTGTTAACATGTACACGTTTAGATATAAAGTGGTATTATAGTGGGAACTCTTGCATCAAATCACCGCTATAATTGGATAATATCAACTCGAACGGCGAGTTGTCATTTGTCAATATGATCTAACGTGGGATGTCCATATGAGGGGGGTCTGGTAGTGAAAGAGTTAATAAGTATATGTGCACAGCATCTCTGCCCAGAGACTCTGGTGTATTTATTTCTCCTGATAATAAATACTACCCAATAAGGTGGAGGCATCGATGAACATGTACCGCTGGGGCGTGACGTGATGTGACCCAAGCTGCAGAGAAAACTATCAACATTAAGTTACCGAACAAATTACGAACTCAATGTTACGCATCTGCAACATCGAAGTCGCAGTGTTGCCGATGTGCAGCGCCGTAGTGTTGATATAATCAGTGCCGATCAATACGAACTGTGTACACGTGGTGCGCTTCATGACGACACACACCCCGTGTGAACTTCACACTTTCATGTCCACGATGAGTGACTGTCTCTCTTTTTTCACTGTCAGTAAAACCAGCAGACGTTTCTATCATCGGATAGTGAGGCTAGCAGTATCCTCACCAGCGTCACTGGTATCAGGGCGCCAACGAATGCCTTGTACTGGTCAAGGCAACTCACCCGAATGACCACTTTAAAGGGAGTTAATTTTTTTCGTTACCACGGCCTTAAGCATGATCCACAAGTAGACCACACAAACCACTAGGTATATACCATTAACATGAGGAAGCAGCTCATTGAATGATGTACAAATACAGTCAGATTTAGCGAGACGTTTCGCCTTACTTGGATGAGTCCACGACCGCCATGTGATATTACACTGTCAGCACATCATGCGAAAGCGGATGAGTGTTCTGGCTCTTCAAGGAAGGACTCCTTCCTCCGAGGTCACGTCATTTCCAACATTTCCCAGACTAACGAACATGGCCTCCGTAGACTTCCACAGTCATCGATCTTCCGTGACAATTCCACCAAATGTCGATCCAATTCGGAGTGTAGGCGAACGAAGCTTGTAGTCGATGTGAGTAGGAAGAAGTAGATTTGAAAGTGATTGAGATTGAATTCGAAAAAACTGCCAAGATAGAACTCTTCTCCTGTGTACTAATAACAACCTCACGAAGGTTTAGCTCCTAACTCCTTCATGGGGACTCGCGCATGCAAAAAGTAAATCGATATCCGGTTGCTGATCCCATGCTAGAGGCAACTTCAACTTACTCTTCCCTCAGCCAATTTGAATAGCAGAATCTTGGGGATCAACCAATCAGATCCCAGTATTCCCGTCAGGTTCAACACCACCACAGCGGCACGCTAGCGTCGGCGATCGCAACAACCAGACTGCGAAGTGTACAATTGCAACACCCCACTCAATTCGCAGTCTACTCGAGCATGCCAGTACGTTGCAGCGTTCGAGCAGATAGCGAAGAGTCTTGGTTGACAACGACTTGGTCAGGTAGCCAGCGAGCTGGTTCTTGGACTCAATGTGGTCGAGCTCCACCACATCACTCGTGACCTTCTCGCGGATGAAATGGTAGCGTATGTCGATGTGCTTTGTGCGCGCCAGGTACCCGACGTTCTTCGCCAATGCCATTGCACCTTGCTTATCCTCGTAGATCACCGTCGGCCCAGTCTGTGTGCGGATCGAGTTCAGGTACACCACCGGCGAGTACGTTTCTTCGTAGTCGATGCCATTTTGTGGCGAGTACTCCTTGGCTACCAGTCGAGCCTTGTGCCGAACCACTTGTCCTTTTTCATCGCGCGTCAACGCGAATATCCAACGGCAACCAATCGCACGCTGGTGTGCTGGCTTCGGAACCAGCTTCCAGGTCTTGTTCGCGATGAGTGACTCGAGCTCACAAGCGATCGCTTCCTTCCACTTCTCTTGGTCCTTGCCGGTAGTCGCCTCTGCGTACGTCCTCGGGAACTCCTCTGTTCCAGAAATTAGCTGGCCCCCTTCGATAGCGAGTTGCTTACTGGTCGACTGCACCCGATCTTGGCTCACCTTTGACGCTTGGTTCCAATTGCAGACGGCGCGACGATTTGCTTCTTCCTTGCACCACCTACGTCGCTTCACGTCTTCTTCGTCCAGCCGAGCGATCTCTCTCACCGTCATCACCGCCAGGGGTGTCTGGCCCGTCGAGTTCCCGATCTCAGCAGGATCCAGGATCAGTGAGCCGCTGCTGTCCGTTTGCAGCGTGACTCTCGTCTGTGCTCCTGCTGGCGCCTTTGCCTTTGCGGCCGCCGCAGCCGCCGTTTCTGCCGCTGCTCGTTCCTGCAATGCAGCGCGGCGCACCGCGCGTTCGTCTTTATTCGTAGCCGTAGTCATCTTCTTCCATATCCAAATCCATACAAATGCACCATTAGTAACCCAAATCACTCTCAATCTTTCCTCACTCTCTTCACGCTGCGGGGACTGCCCACTGTGGCCAAGCTCGCGACGTCTCCATCTTTCGACACGCCCAGAAGGCCCCTGTAGGACCACCATGTAGCTAAGGCCAACCTTATGGCTCATAGTGTTACACATCGTAACTCCTTTATCTCTCAAGGAACATTGTGTGACTCGGTCACCTAGGGAGCGTTGTGGTACTGTCCAGGTGCCAGGCTGGACCGCCCACCAGAAATACACTGGCCCTTCACCCCGTACGGTGTCGCGATAGGGATTTCGAGGAGAAGCACTTTCGGCACCAATAATCCGGGAAAAGACCACGCCCGCTTCACGCCTTCCCATGCAATGTGCACTGGCCCACCGAGCGCATCACCCAGTGCATGCCCCACGACAGTACGGTATCTCAGCTCTCCGCAACCCCTCGGCCAAGGCGCCATCGATAGGCACCGCAGCACCCGCAGTCTCTCTCTGCAGTCCTCTTGCCCTACTCTCTTGCCGTCCTGGTTCCTCCCCTGGCTACTCAGCGTATCTCGCTTTACGTCTTTAGTCCACTTACGTGCAGGACGCAATAACCCGTGCTCGCCACAAGTAGTTTTTTGTTCAAAGTCTTAGTTCAATGCACTTCCCGCACCAAACTGCTACTGAGGATCGAGCGGCCAAACCGCACGCTCGCTACCCTCCTACCTGCCGAAGCACACCACCGACGCCTACACTACCGAACCGGGCGACTCACTTCCTCTAACTTCGACCTCTCCCTCTTCGCCGTCTCATCTCCGCTCTCGTGGCCCTTCAGCCACTCGTTCACTCCTCCGACGTCGCCTCGCCGCTCTGCATACTCTCGCTCGCACTACACCTCCACGTCGTCGCTCCCGGCGATCTTCGACACCGTGACTGCAACCACCTTGGCCTCCACTAGGTCGTGGCACTAGCCCGCTGGCTCCGCTCCACCACACACTGCTCTGGTCTCTACCCTTGGTCACCGACGCCATCGATGTGCGCCACACTAGCTCTCTGTGATCGTAAGATCGATCACCTCACGATCTTCCAGCGTCACTTGCTCACGTGTTTTCGCAACGTAACTGCCCCCCCCCCAACTACAGTAGTTTGCTCTTCTGTTTTGATGTACATGTATGTGAACTATTGAACCACCTATAATTGTGGAAGTTTCCACTGTTATTTCACCCTCTCATATTTTTATTGGAGCTGCTGCAACGAAAACAAAAAAGTTCGTAAAACATAAGAATTGCCTTCGACAGCAATCTCGTGACCGTCATCACCAGCAGCCAAACCCGCAGAAATGACGCGGGCTATTGTAATGTATGATGTCTGGGGCCGATGATCAGCTCGATATAACGATACAACGATGATTCGGCGATAAGCGAGTGCATCTGCTGGCTTGACTTTACAGCTGCTTGTCGCCTAACACCAAACAAGGTTTATCCGCGATAAACCTAGTTGGGTAGATTACGGTAGGCTAATGCACCCCGTGTCAGCATAAGATATAAGTCCAACACGTTCGTACAGGTGGAGCACTTTATCTGGGCTAGAATAGGTTACCCTGCTAAGTTTGGCCACACAATCGTGTCACACTTGATTCCGGAAGTAATATCGCCGCTTTGTATTTAGCATCAAAAGTTGAGTGCCTCGCAACATAGAGATCATCGGACTTCCAAGACTGAAGAAAAATTGGGGTTCGCCAAATATGCTCAGGCATTAAATGACAAATTTTGTCCAGCACTGCAATTGTATCGTACTGGTTTCGAGTAGTTTGCTTCGGGACAACTCATACTTACATGGAGAAAAACCGAGGCAGCGTTTCTCGACGACACTCGCCTTTGCGAAGACAGCAAATTACTGAGTCGGGGCCGCTCACAGCCGGGCAATCGAGAGAGCCAGCAGAGTTTTCAATCCTAGGATTCTATCGTAGCCATGGATATCTATCAAAGTAGTGAAGTAGTAATCGCCACCTGTTGGACCTCCTTCGGAGCTCAGTTCCACACTCACCAGGCACCTCGCTATGTTTTATTACAATATCCGACCCCCGGCATCTTGCGGTCTTACACGTATAGCATTCCAAGGGCTGCTGGTAGCCCACTGGGTAAAGGTTCCAGGAAGTTCGCTCTTGCTCTTGGCGTGGGTTAAGTAAGTTCGATTCACTCTCAAATCCAATATCTCACAATCTCATCTCAACAATCAATATCTTCTCACTATCCAATCCGAAAAGGATAGTTCAAACAATCAGTTTCACGAGAGCGTACAACCAGCAATAACCAGTTAATCAACATCATCAGTTTTTTTATACGTATAGCATTCCAAACGAGTCCATGTAATAAATCTACTGCTCGGTCCACTCGGTCTGACTCTGATGAGCCCTCGTGATAAAACCAAAACGATTTGCATGTCATCACAGGTCTCCGCTAACGTGAACTCAAGTCCCGTTATGATGCAGAAAGACGTCGATCCATCGAAACTCATGGAAATTATTGCACGCCGACGCGACCACCAACGTCAACGCATGATGCTTTGGCGCATCCGGAAGAAACAAGAAACCTCCGATTTGTTACAAAAACGACGACATCTGGAGAAGAAGCTCCAACACCGTCTGAATGAAGCTCGAGTTGCGTCCGATGAGGTGACACTGCACTCATTCGCGGCAGCCTTTCGTCAGATTACCATCGAACGCACTGCACTCACCAAGGAGAATCTCGCGCTGAAAGAAGAGATCAGTCAATTTGTCGAAGCTGAGAATTCCAGCCAGAAGTACACGAAAAAGTTTATGCGGGAAGTCAAGAAATACAACGAGACTCCTGAACCATTATTGGTACCCCTTGATGACGACGAAGGGTGGACGGTGCAGTTTCCAAACGGTGAACCTTCGTTCTACTTCAATCCCTTCACCAAGAAAGAGTTTGACGGTATCATGAGGAATACCCATGACGAAAGAATATCCGTGCAATGAAACACTTGGCGAGTTGTTTGGTTGGAAGGTGGAATATGCGCCGTTGGCTCTTAATGCGTCAAAACCCACGTTCATGGCATACGTGCGATTCTTGAGACGCGTGCGTTGCTCGCTTGAGAGTGCAAATAAATTTCTTCTCAGCAATGATGCGAGTTTGTAGCAAGTGGTAGTATCTGCGCGGGGTTGGGGGCTTGTTCAAAGCGGCCAAGGTTCGTGTGTTGCACTTCAGAAGTTCAACAGGGATACTCGAGTTGGTGTTTGCAACGTACCTGGAGACGTATACCTTCGATATCTTGTTCTAGCTGAACATTGTCATTTTATGATGCTGGATGGCAAGCACTTAGACACGTACACCATGACACCACGCAACCGGAAAGCAGCCGAGCCGCAGTCGATCGTATCAAGCGACATATCCAAATGGGATTTGTCATGCTGGACTTTCACGCTGCGTGAAACCCCAGCGATGATCCACCATGTTCGTCAGTTTGATCTTCGCGCTCATTGACCACATGCAAAATGAGAAAATGCGGCTGTAGTGAACCACTACCGTCGATTTCTATTTTCTGTAGCAAACGAACAAAAGAGTTTGTGTGATGCGGCATCTAAATACGCGTTATGGGTTAATCCGACGATAAATCCTGTGATGGTGTACGACAAACGATGAAGGCTGACTGGTATGTCAGTATTAGTGTGTGTACGTTGCCTTGTTGAACCGCAATCGAAGAAACGAAAGAAGCATGTCGATCGGCTATTAGGAAATCGACATGCGATGCATTTCTGTGCCCTTTATCGGCTTCATTTGGCATAAACCGATCTGCTGGAAAGCAACAATTTCACGATTCGTTTCATGCTCGACTTCCTACGAAGTAGCCAAGTCAATCGTTTCTGTGTCCGTAGCCGAGCATGCGCGCATACCTCTTGGTCTTGTCATTGACAACGTTTCTCGTTTGGAGTCAAGTTGTGTTGGTAGCTGGTCGTCGCGTCGAAACAGCCCATACTGAGAATACCCAGGGACATCTTCTTCGAAATGCCGATGATCCAAGCGAGAACGAAATGCGGGTGTTTAATGGATTACAAACGAGTTTCAAGAATAAATGGTATCCGCGGTGGACATGTATGTGGTCGAGGCATGCATGTGATAACGGGCTGGTATACAAATTCAAGTCAATAGCAAAGATGGGTTCATATGGGCTATCGACCATAGCTCCCATAATATTCCATCTCCCCCATCGTGCGCACATGGTTAGAAAGAGGAGCCATCGCTGAACGTTTTGAGCCCAATCACAATCTCGAGCGACTCATTTTGCGCAAGCTACAGTCCTCCAAAAAACATCATACAAATGCTGTTTGGGCAGCAGTGCACCTTTTGTGTGCAAAATACCAACCGGGAGCAAACCATAGTAAAACCAAGTTTATTTTCAGCCGACCACATACTTGTCCAAAATGTTTTGTCTGTGACGTGTGAATACTTGAAAAAAGGCAGGGGCGTCCTGCGCGGATATGAGGCGAAACTTGCTACGGTCAAAAGCTGGTTTGAGAAAAAGGCAGACTTCAAACGATTCTACGCGAACAAATTAGATCCAGATACCGTCTACAAAGGACTGGAACTGGAACACAAAGTTCGACGTGCGTACGAATCTGGACAGTGGGTAGACGTCCTGATGGAGCTTGATTACAGGTTCTGGCGGGACTACCAGAAGTACTGGCATTTCAAGAAGAACCCTAAAATTACTAGCAAATAAATGCACTTGGGGCTCGATGAGAAAGCTTTTATACTTCATGTATTAATGAGAGGGCACGCCGTCATGTATTATAGTATTGATCTTACACAACAGCTTGAGTTCAAGTTGATTCGGTGCTTTGTCAAGGGTAAAGTCATCGAGACGAAACAGATTGAGACGCCAAAAAGGCTAGCCAATAAATAAAAAATGCGGTGCTGCATTCTCAGAGTAGGCACCACGCTTAGAAAATGTGTTTTAATTCGCCATTTAAAGTGTCCGCAAAATTTGCAGACCTGCTTCAACCAGGTCAAGCAGTGCTTGAGATGCTGATCAGTCTGTACGGGCTAATGGCTGCTGGTAGTGTCGAAATCACGCGAAAAAAAAAACAATGCTGAGTTAGTCGCGACGACGCCAAAGCATTTGCGACCATGGGAACTCCGCGAGTCCACCACGTCCATCTCAGCGACAAAGAGGCAGCAACGCCTAAATCGGCAGGTTGTTTCTCCACTTATCACCTTGAACCTTGTGACTGTAGACATTGGTGAAGGTGGCCATCGAAAAAACAAGCTCGTTCAACGCACAAAGCGGAAATAGAGGTGGTAAACCCTACTGCCAGGTTGACTCTTTTAGTTGACTGATCGTGATACTGGGCAACAATACCGGAGATATCGTATTACTCTGGCATGAGGACTACTTCGAGAAATACAAACCTTGATTGTCTTCAAGCATTTTTCAAGCACATTGATAGGATGTTCATCAGAATTGCCCACAATATACGTAAAGTCGTTTCACAGCCGCACATACACTTGGTAACTGGATGATTCGCGCCACGCAATATTTTTTAAAGGCCAACAACATCCCCGAACAAGGTACCGGGGGTGGTAACCATCACAATTGAGTCGCGCCTGAAATTCAAACTTGCTAATCACCAGCTTCTCCAGAATTAAACAGCATCACGTCATGGTCAATTTAAACGTTGCTTGGTTCATGACTAAGGCCACTCGAACTGAACACACGATAAGAGAGAGTGGTAAAACGTATGGAAACTGCGTCAACCTGGTGTAGGTTCGTCCCCCGATTTGAAACACCATCTACATGTATTGCACATTACTGTGCCTTCGACCCTTCCGTTCGACGTTCAACACTGCTGAAAAAATGAGCCATGAGAATCATTTCGTTAGTCCACCGGGAAATTACGGAATTCCGCTCGAGTGAGTTTTAACCATATAACAACCACGGGAACCGGGTATTAACCGCAACTACATTCTCCAGGGTGTGGATCGTTGTATGGTCATGACTTTTCAATGCCGCGATCATCGGCTCAAGCTCAACGCGCCTAGTATTGGTCCTGGTGGTACACGTCTCTTCCGGGACTTCGCGTAATATACCTTTAAGTTCTTTTGAATGACTCGCTGAGCAAACTTAACACCACTCAGCACCTTCGCTGATCCTTGAATAAACTTCGAGTCTTTTGGCGAAAATTACCCGGAATCTTCACCTCAAGCGCCGGTTTACAGGTTGAACTCTTCCACTCACTGTAAAACTTCGTTGATGCGGATAATTGCAGGTTTCAGCCTCTTCGTTGTAGGCGATCCAGCCCTTTTAAGAGCACCTTGTACCACAGTCCCAGCGCTGCTTCAGCCACACTGACTTTGCTTTCTTCAACGCAATTTGGTATCAATTGCTCATATTCTGTGCTGCATGTAGTCATTCCATTCAATAACGAGAAGGAGCGGAGAAAAATTAAGGGTTGTCCAGGTGAACAGCGAGTTAGGTATGAGAACTCATCCGGAAATCAGTTTTGATAATGCTAATATCGATCATAGCACTTCCACACGGCTTCGACAGCAAAACTGGGATTACTCACAACCGTCACATTTACAGGTAGCACCAGACTAAACAAGCTCCGAAGTTGCATCTTCATTCATCTTCTCTTGGAAGTACACCTGGCGGAATACAGGAGACGTCGCGAATCCAAAAATCTTCGAGATCACACGCCGGTCGAAATAACACTGTGTCGGTCTCGACGAAAACGGGTCACATTTCATCGCCTTGACTGACTTGAATGAACCTAACTTCACTTTGGCTGTTACAACGCTTAAAAATGCCACCTTGGTACCCGTGGAGAGTTTGCGGCCTCGGTTGATCGCCCGGAGGTGGTGTATCCTGAAGTAGTCGCGGTAATTGTGACTCTCGGGTGGTACAATCACTTCCAGATACTCAAGTGTTTGGTTGACAGCCAGCATTTGCAAAAGAGCGTCGAGATAGGAAATAATACTGGGATCATAGCGCACCAACTTGCTGTTTCCAAAACCTTCAAGATTCGTCAAACGAATACTCAATCGTCGAACGCATTTGGTAAACGGGTTGTGCATATTGCTCAAGTCAGCTGCGAGACCTGGAATGTCTTGCCACCTGAAGCGCAGCTTTGGGACGGACTGTTTTCTTGCGTGGAAGTCACTGAAGTTGAGCAGCACTCCTACCCATCCCTTGCGAAGGGAAAGCTCCAACAGATTAGGGCAATTCTTGACAATAACGTTTTCGTCAATTTCCTCACCTGGACCATCAATCGTTAGGAAAATCAAAGAGGATCCACTTGCCGCCAACAGCCGAGGAAGACCACCTCTTGAGTTCAGCGGTGAATGCTTAGCAAATTTAAGTGTCAGCGACTTCAATCCCCACGTGCAATGATTGGTTTGAGAATCTTGCTGAACCACCAAATCAACGCGCTTGACCAGACAGCGACCAAATCCTGGAATAAGCACATTCACTAAATCACTCTTTCCGTCATCACTGAAAGTGAGAACAAATGGGACAGCTGCAGAGAACTTCACTGGTTGAGAGCCTACTCGGGGTTGACCTTTCTTCGTGAGCAGCCATTGCACAAGCGCACCCTTCTTCAGCATCATATCCTTTTCAATAACTGTACCATGACGGGATCCATACAATACTTCTTCGGGGTGCTCGGACGACAGCACAGCCGAAAAGTCACCCATGTCTACAGTATTCATATCGTCTATATCAGTGAGGACTAGTGATTCCAACGCAGAACGCGTCCTGGCTCTCTCCGAAAAGCACCCATAGGCTAACCACTTCCACCAGACTCGACGGTCATTCCGGTTCTGTGAATTCATCCGTATAGTGAGCTTCCTCGTCGTTTGAGTAAGAACTATCGCGGAAAACATCGATTCAAACTCTGAAGGCCCCAGCGTGGAATCGCATTGCAACGAGACTTTACCCATCTGAAGCGGATTATTTGCAGTGTACGTCACCAACTGAGTACAATACCTTGTGTTAGCGAGCTCCTGACTACGTCTAGTAGCATCAAACACAACCGCCATTATCTGCCGAAAAGGCATCAATTTAGCTTTCCCCCTCTGTGATGTCATTTCTGCTCGTACCGACACCTGTGAGAACCACACATTCTCTCCAACAAACTTGGCCATTGTCTCGGCAATTTCCGATCCACACCCCAGTCCACCAAGGTCTCCAATCATAGGTTCCGACAAAAATGTGCATCTCAGCTGTCCCGACTCTACCGGTTGGTTCTCTAAACTCCAATTGTAGGTTTCCCATTCATCCCGAATCAATTTCTCAGCATTTTGAATACTCAACAAAATCTGAATCGGTCCATTATTCGTCTTGAAAACTGTCGAGGAATTGAAAATGACACGAACGGGAATCTCAATGTCGAATCCCGGCTTATCCGGTTGTAAATTGCAGTCCATAGCTGCAATTCTCTGCAACGAATTGAAATATCCTGTACTCACAATTCTTCGTTGCGCCACGCCACATAATCGAATCAGATCCGTCTCAGCCTGATGCTCCATCAGCAGCACGAACCTAACTTGAATTTCCTCCTCAAAAGTTTCTGCAATATTTCCGAAATCTACTCCACAATGATTGGTCAAAAGGTATTTCCACGCGTGATAATCCACATGGGCCACGGCAGCCAATAGGGCAAGGGCTTCTCTCGTATTTTGAAACTCGATCTGGAAAGTTTCGTCATCTTTAGATCCCCCGTAAATACCGGTACGTGTGGGTAGAATCACTTGGAGAGCGCGTGGTGGGGGACTCCACATGTCACCGTTGTCGTCTCCGAGTGCGCGGTAGTGGATGCGATACAGCAGGATATTGCACCAGGGCGAAAGGAAGCCCCAGCGCTGTTCCATGGCGACATCAGGTGTCATTATCAGATTCGATAATGAAGCCAAAGGGAAGGATTCTATGGAATTGAGTTTTGACCAATAGGAAAAGAGGTTTTCGTGATTGGTGGATCATCTTGGAGTGATGGTCTGACTTCAACTTCTAGTTGATTGGTTGAAATACCTTCTGCAGCGACGATCGGTACTATCTACTGTTGATCAACGCACCAATGTTTTTTCGTGGTGAATGAATATTTATGAGCAAGTTCGCATTTCTTAGCGTGCTATCATCAAGGGAAACGCTCCCAATCGCACCGAAGAAGATGAATGTCCAAAGTGGTTCAGATGAACACGTACTATCGGGAATTTTCGACTTTGTGGCATTCCCTGTTCTCCGTCGCGTGTTATTTACCTCTGAGTCGGGTAGGCGACTTAGTGACGATTATCAATTTAACTAATTTGTCAACTCAGTACCGAGCAGAGTATTCTTTAAAAATGTCTTGCCCACATTGGATGCAGCACTAAAGCCACCAAACTCTCCACATGAGCGAGGGACCTTTCTCGATGACAACCTATGAATGTTTGTTTCCCAACAGCAGTTGTATCTGGTTAGTCCAGATCACTGCTCCGGACGTACATGTAGTCATCGGTGAGTATCCGCAGGTCGACAACTGAGAATTGGTCGCAGTTAGATCACAAATTTAGTATTCGCGGGACTTCCATTGACGCGACGATGTAATAAAACTAAAACAACTCACCAGCAGAGGCGGCAGCACGCGTCGTCAAGCAAGACGGAGATGTGCCACATAGAAGACCTCAAGAGTAGCCGATAATTGTTCAAAGTGCTCGCAGAATTTCTGAGCATTTGCCTTTCCACTTGTGAACAACATCCGATGGCATCACCAAGTACTGAGCCATCAAGCGGTCGACTTGTCTATGAAGCGAAAATGCTCGAAAAACAATTTCCACGAGCACAACACTTGAATTTGGCTCCTGCAATTTTGCAATCAGCGTCTTTGCCTTTTTACTGATCTGGATCAGCTCTCCCGTAAAATGTTTCTCGTTTTTTTCATCGCACAGAACTTCAATTCGATTCAAAAGTATCTTGAACGTTTGGCAGGCGGTGCGGTTAGCGAATGTAGAGTCTGCGAGCATAATCATGTCTCCAATAGTTTTAAGAAACTCGACCACAGATTGGTCCGAACCAGTGAACACTCGTCTCGTGATTTTTGCTCCAGGCTGTTTGGAAAACAGCTTCAAACGCTCCACCACCACGAGGATGTTCATTCTTTCACGCGGATCAAACTTGCACATACTTTTCACAGTGGACCACTGGGCGTTTGTGAACCGCCGAGGACGTCGAGGTAGCTCCCCATTCCTTACGTGAAACTTGACCGCGCTGTCATCAGCCACCGTTGCCCACGGCGGGCTACCAGTGACAGCTTGGATGATACACATTCCGAATGAGTAAATGTCAGAAGCGTAAGTTCCTGGTTGTCCATCCAGACATTCTGGTGCGATCCACCGGATTGCGCCGGACGTTCTAGAATCACTCGAAGTTTCAACAAAAATGCTCAACCCAAAATCGGTCAATTTAGCATAGAGATCCGAACCCACCAGAATGTTGTCACATTTCAAATCACGGTGAGCGATGCCACGAGCATGGAGATATTCGAGACCTAAAGCTGCCTCGTAAAGTGCTTGCCAAACTTTGCTTGGATACTTTTTCAAGTATACGTCCAATGAACCATTAGTCGCGTCTTCACAAACAAAGAATGGCCTTCCGATATGGCAACCGCCAAAAAGCTTTACTAGATGTGGATGATGTAGCCCAGCCCATATTGTGATCTCGTTATGAAACAGATTTCGTTGTTCGCTCGAGTCCTGCTGAGCTGAAGCGTCGTCAGTATTCATGATCACCTTCTTCACAATAACGTCCGAGTTCAGCCACTTCGCTCTCGCCACCTCACCAAAACCTCCTCGCGCGAAAGCAGCAGCATCTTCAAGTTCGTAGGGTCCAATAAACCAATCAGGTAAATTTTCGCTCTGATAGTCTGGCTGTTCCAAACACACTGTTCGGTACACATTCTGCAAAATCTCATGCTGGTTGTCCGAATAAATCGGTTTTTCAAGCTCTTGTTGTAAAATCGCCAAAATTTGATCAGCTTGATTTGAGCGAGAAAGCATCGACGTATTGTCAATTTGTGACACGAAAGCACTTGCCCTTCGCTCGTGTAGCCCCTTCCATTCTTTATCCAGCGATTGATAAGCAGAAGCAGGAGCCCCAATGGCGTTTAGTAGTTGTTCAATTTGCATCCGGAAGAAGTTCAACGAAGAATCATCCGAGCGACTGCTTGAAATGTTCTCAAGAAGACTATCCATCCTTGAAAGCTGACGTTGAAACGCCAGTTCGATGTTTTGGACCACACAAAACGGTTCATCAGCCGAATTACCGTAGACAACCCCACTCTGATTTATAGATTGTTCGCAAACACCTCTGAGGACGTTATAAATGTCACGATATAAGTATTCACCAATTTCGTCAACAATTTCTTCCAGATGAACCAGGCTATCGAAAATTTTCTCTCCGGGAATTGCTATCATTTCCTGGGGTTGATTTGATTCCAGAGTGTCATGGAGACGCTTAAGTCGACTGATGATTGAACACATTGAAACCCTCTCAAATGGGTTGGGACAGCACATATCATCGGTAAGTGCCGTACACTCATCCACGAGCAGCTTGTGATATCGAAACATCGATACAGAAAAGCTCACGTATCGAATGCATTCGCCTAACGCTCGTACATCCGCCTTGAATAATGAGTCTAACGTTGGGGTTTGCTGGTTGGTGAACGAAAAATTCAGTACAGCTCTCTCACGAGATACGAAGTTGGTCAACTTTGCGATGTCTCCCCTGGTAATTAATATATTTCTTGACGTAACATTCCCGTGCACAATTCCACGTTCGTGCAAGTACTGTAGACCCACCGCAGCTTGATACAGGTATCGGATGGGATTGGTGAAAGTCCACTCTGATACGTGTGCAACGTATTCATGGAGCGACCCATGCTCCATGTACTCGCACACAAAGAATTTATATCCTTCAGCAACCGCTCCATAGAGCTTTTGAATATTGGGGTGGCGAAGCTTAAACCACCAGTTGGCTTGCTCTTCAAAAGTCATGTCTTCCTCAGTACCAAATACATACAATTTGATGGCCACTTCTGAATCGAGCCACGTCCCAATAAACTCTCCACCCACTTCGGACTTTGATGAAAAACAGTCAAACTCAATCTCAACTGCTGGAATATGCCACTTTGCTGTCTGTGAAACAGGATATGTAGAACGAAGCTGATCCTCATTTATGCATGATAACAGCAGTTCTTGGACTTGTCTTCGACCTTTTCGCGATGCGTAATCGCGTGCAGATTGTTTGTATATATCGGTCATACTTGGTTTCGCATTCAAGTTTATCAGAAGACGCACCATTTCCGTATGTCCGTATTCCGCTGCCCACATCAGTGCTGTTTTGTCTTCGATGTCACTAGCATTCACTTCAGCTCCATACTTCTCCACTAGCAACTTAACAGCCTCCTGGTTGTTGTCGGACTCTCTGCAAAGATGGATCAGCACTGTTCTACCCTTGTTGTCTTGAGCGTTCACGTTAGCTCCATAGTTCTCGACCAGTAGTTTCAATGCACCAATATTCACGGTGCTAGTCTCACACAGATTCATCAGTGCAGTTCTCCCATCGTTAGCTGACAAGTTTACGTCCGCGCCGTAGTTATTGACAAGTAAATCCACCACTACTAGATCGTGATCCAACTTCATAAATCTGCACAGATGCATTAACGCGGTCCATCCAGCACTGTCCGTTTCAGACCCTGCATCTTTACGGTCCCCCGCCAACAGTGTGACTGTGTCGGTATCAGCGTTTTGTGATCTGCAAAGACCCATGAGAGGTGTAATTCCACTATTATCTTTTGTATCAACTACAGCTCCCATTGATACGAGCAACTTGACCAATTTAACAAGACCAGCTTGTGCACCGAGCCCAAGTGCTGTTTCCCCTTTAATATTGGCAACTATAACTCGACAACCTCCTTCCATCACGAGAACACGTGCAATTTCCTCGTGTCTTTTTCTGACTGCATGATTCAGTGCGGAATCTCCCCAATTATCAACTAAATCCACGTCAGCTTCGTGATCGATCAAGAATCTCACGATATCCAAGTGTCCGTTAGTGCTCGCTAAGATGAGCGCAGTAGAGCATCCCCAACTTGTAGCTGCATCAATAGCGACATGTTCTATCTCAACCAAGCGCCAAACAGTGACGAGGTCACCGCATTGACTCGCATCACGTAGTTGATCTTCCAGGTCGGAGGCTGAATCCACCCCGGCCATTTGCGCACTTTTTGGATATTCGGCTTGAAGTATGAATCAGGAAAGGGTATATCTACCAATCATCGAGCACACTCGGGGAGCTTTAGCTCTTTCAAAGCATAAGTTTGATGGAAGGCCCGCAGAAAATGAAATAAGGTAACTAAGAACAACGTAAAATTACCGATACATACGAAACACTTGAACACCATTCCTACTATTCCTCAGAATACTTCTCGCAAAGCAGGCGCGTAAGCCTATTAGAAAAACTGATGACAGCATGCGTTGATCTAAGAAACGGATTGCGCTGAAAGTTTTGGAAACCTCATACTTAAGTACTCCTTTCGGCTCCACTAACCCAGTTGCCAATACCGGTAGCCCATCACTCAGTCAATTCCCACTCTGCGTGACCAGTCATTTCCTCGATAGCGGCAGTACGGTCGCCACGTTTAGTTACCGTGCGATCGCTGTGGTACACTGACTGATTGAGGGAGATCCGTAGGTTATCACCGTCGAAGTTGAAGGTGTATGCAAGAATTAAATCGGCACTTCATTGTACTTGTCAACCCAGTCCAATTCACGAAAAAACACCCGACGAAGAACTGCAGGAGCTGCAAACTGATATATCTTGGACAAGACGTGCTGGTCAAGCTCGTAGTGAACAGTTCCCGACCATAGCTCTTCGCATCCCTCCGTTTCCATTCGACAAATAGAAAATATGCTGAGAAATGCCATTTTAGATACAACTGGAAGCGGAAGAGGCCTGGAGATCGGCTTCAAATGGTGCATCCGAAAGCTGTCAATGGCATCATAACTGTTAGAAGGTGCGATGATATCGAGATATTCCAGGCTCTGGTTCACAGCCAGCATTTGTAGCATTTCAGCCACGCTCAATTGAATGCGCGCTTCATCGTGTACTTCGGTTGCATCTCGCACGTTATTTAGGCGGACTCGCAACCGGCGTAAGGCCTTCGTAAACGAGCTGCAGCTGTCCTGCAGTTCTGTTGCGACAGTGACAGCATCGGTCCAATCAGTATCGAAAGTGGGCAGTGGCTGACTTCGTTCATGCCATTCCCTGAAGTTAAATCGTACGTCGATCACAAGTGACCGCAGTGATAATTCTTCCAAATTCGGGCAACACTGAAGGATGAAGTTGACATCAAAATTGATGCGCATAGCATCTAGTGCTAACACTTTCAATGACGATCCCACGGCAGCTAAGAAATCTCGTAGACCATCCATTGCTTGTGCGTTGAAGTCGTTAAAGCCAATGGTAAGCGATGAAATTTCGCACTGGTTTTCGTCAAAGTCTTGCTCAAATATCAAATCATCGCGTCGAACGAGGCACTTCCCATAGACAGGAATAATAGCATTCACCCACTCGCTCTGAGAATCATCATTGAAGGTGCGAACACAGGCTGTTGGCGATTTTAACACGAGTGTCAACCCTCCTTCACCTCCCTGATAACGAACACGGGTTTCTTGATTTAACGTTCCCTTTCCGCTCGTTGACATGGCCATGAGTAGTTCCAAATAGTTCTTCTTCGGGATGCTCAGATGCCAGCACAGCTTTGAAGGCCTCCATGTCAGCAATACTCATGCTTCCGATGGACGTCAGCGTAAGATATTCCAATGCAGAACTCGCACGTGCTCGTTTCGAGAATAACGCATACGCTAACCATTTCCACCTTGTCGCGCTTCTGTTTGGGTCCTTGGGGTCTAACCACAGACTTAAAATGAGCCGCTTCGTAGTCTGTTCAACGACCATCGCGGAGCATAGTGCCTCGAACTCCGATGATGTCAGCGAAGGATCGCAATACACAACCACGGTTCCAAGCTGAAGTGGACTCCGTTGCATTAACTTGGAGCAATATTTTGTGCTTGAGAGCTTATGGCAGCGACATGTGCTGCCAAACACACTTTTAACAAGCTGGCCAAACGCTTGTCTCGCTAAGGTCTCGTCAACCTTCAGCTTCGAATCAATTCGCAAATACAAAGTCACCCTCGAGAACCACAAATTATCGGAGATTAACGTACTCATCGTTTCGGTCATATTTGCTCGAACCGGAAGATTGCCAAAATCCGCAATCATTGGCTCCAGAACAAAAGTACATCGCAGAGGCCCACGCTCCACTTCTCGTATCTCCGTACGCCGGCTATACTCGCTCCACTCTGCTTTTATTGCCTTCTCCGCTCGAGCAGCCTTCATAAGTTCTTCCACTGGCCGATCCCCTATTGCCGAAAACGGCTGTCTAGCTCTGTATAGCACTCGTACAGGGATTTCAACTTCCTCCACTGGCTTATCGTCTCTCAGTGTTCCGTCCAAAGCAGCAGTTTTCAGTAATGCATCCAGAAAATCTTCACTTTGAATGTCCCGTTGGCGGATTCCACAAAACTCTAATAGATCCGAGCCAACTGTCTCTTCACGTCCTCTTCCCCTCTCCGTCCAAGTCCATAATGAATAAAAATCTAGCAGGAATATATTCTTCAGCTTTCTCCCCTCCATTTTTACCGAGATACACTCCACAATATTTAGATAGCAAATATTTCCAAGCTGATTGGTCCACATGAGCTACTGCAGAGAGTAGCATTAAAGCTTCTCGGACTTTTTGGAATTTTGTCCTAAAATTCTCTTCATCCGAGCAGAATTTCCTCATCGGGAGCGTCACGACCAGTCAGCGTCTCTGCATTTCATGAGAGTCATCTTCGAACTCCAGGTGGTTGTAGTCAAGACGCTTGCTTAGAGTTTCGCACCATGGAACGAGGAAGTCCCAAGTCTTCACCATCGCTTGGCTGGCTTGTGGTCTAAAAATGAATGACAACGATAGGTCAAAATAGAAATCAAAGATTGTGACAATGTGAGTCACATTGTAAGTTACTTTTTGAGTCATTATGTGACCCAAATACCAAAAATACCGTGATGATCTAGTCACGAAGACATTTTTTTGGCTTTTCTTCTTCTTTCTTGTGTCATTCTGACGACGGTTGTTACATGCGTGGGAGTTTATAAGCCTGAATGCCTGGAGTCATCATCATGCATCCACGAAACGTACCTATGGAATCGAGTTCTCTTTACGACATCTACCTCTTGAGTAAACAGCATACGTACTTAAGTACTGCATAAGGAACAGATCAAACAGTCATATTTCAATCAACCCATACTCGAGAAGATTTAGTACCGAGGTTTTTCTTTGGAAGCCCGTATAGATCAAAGTTTACTGCTCAAGGTCCCACGTACAGAACAACTTGTCTGATGGTCCATACGCACCTACATTTTAGGCTCGTACCACTTGAACACGTACACCTCGTAACGCCGGAAGTCCTTGCTCTTGGCCGCCTTCGCGCCCGTCAACTTGTCCAGTTTGAGCGCTTCGTAGACATCCTCAGGTGTCATCTTCTTGGCCAACCACGAGTTGTACAGCGCTTGATCCTTGGCGAACAAACGTTCCGTATACGCCTCGAAGAGTCGGTAGTTCTGACTTTGCATCGCTTTATCGCCCTGCTTCGCAAGGCCCAAGTTCTTGTAAACGTACTCGGGTCTCAAATCCTTCTTCACCCACGAATCAATCCACTTGCTCTCCTTTGCTGAAATGACGTCCGTAGTCTTCACTTTGTCTGCTACGCGGCGTAGTCTCCAAAATCTAAACCAGGACAAACCTGGTAGACTAAACCCCCTCTCTTCATCTGAGTCCATCCTCCTCCGTCGATTTCTCGGTGAGTAGGAGCCGCTTGATATTGCCTTCACTTGTGCCATGGTTGCCTAAGTCGGTGGCGAAAGTGGAACCTGCTGACACGGAAGCGCTGCAGGTGATAACCAGCGCTATCGCAAGCAGCAACAAGTAAAACGGGCGCATTGTCACTGATGCCGTAAGCTGTCTTGTAACGAAATAAAGTCGATGATCGACGCAAAAAAATATGAATGCTATGCGCCTCAGGCGTTGAGGCTCAGCATTTGGCTGGTGGAGTTGACACGTGAATTATTTAGTTTTTCCCAGTAAAAGCAGCTGCAATATCATGGGCTTTGACGATGCCGTATTCAGTGAATTCAGTGAATACATGTACAGTATTCCCCGGCAGAGAGAGAATTGCGACCAGCTATTTACATCCCACAAAGAATACGAACGTGCACGTGATTTGCACGGTCAAGAGCCAGGTACTACTGAATTACGTTAAATCTTGAGGGAAAGTGTCGTACGTGCATGCATGCCGAGTTGCTAGATTGCGGTGACAAATGAACGGCTCACAATGAACATTATGTATTGCAGTGAAGTGCTGTGGGGGTGTTGCCGCCTTTCATTCATCAAAAATCACCCTGCCTTCGGAGCCAGCCGCAAGAACTTGTCAACGAAGGAATGCCTCCGGCTTACTATCGGTCAAAAGGTGTTGATATGAAAAATGGCACGCGAGAAGTGCAGCAACATGGCTGCTTTAGCAGAGTGGGCAACGCGGGCTTTCGACTTGCCCAGACTTCCGGGGCAATCATCTCTCTACAAGATATTGAAGAAGAAAACCGAGCTATTGAAGCCGCACAAGGACACTTATAGCCGTACGAAGGTCGTCGATCCTGCTGTCGCCGAGCTCGACCGCGCGCTGGTCTCCGAGTTCGACAATATGGCGGGCAAGGTCAGGTCGCTGACCGATTACGGGCTCATATACCGCTCCAAGTTGCTCGTCGACGAGCACTTCTAGTGCTTGCCGACGAACAAACGTCCTGGCGTCTCCAAGGGGTGGATTTGGCGCTTCAAAAGACGTCATGGCATTCGCTGCCATCGCAAGCACGGCGAGGCCGCGTCGGTCTCCAAGGACGCTATCACTGACGGGCGTGCCAATATGCGGAAGATCACGGACATGTATGCCTTGAAGGACATCTACAACTTAGATGAGACGTTGTTCTTCTACCAGATGGAGTCTCCTAGGACGTTGTCTCGACTAAGCAACGTGCCTGGTCACAAGGCGGACAAGACCCGCTTAACCATGACTGTCACGACTAACGCGGATGGGAGTGACAAGGTGCAGCTTCTCTTTATCGGGAGTGCGAAGAACCCACGTGCGTTCAAGGGCCACGATGTGAATGCTGAACTTGGTATCGAGTATACCAACAGCAAGAAGGCATGGATGAATGGCAACATTTTTCTACGTTGGCTGCACACATTTGACCTACGTATGAAGCGGGAGAATCGACACGTTCTCTTGCTTGTGGACAACGTCAGTTCGCATCTCAAGCCTCTGGTTCCGCTCACAAACGTAAGACTTGAGTTCATTCCTAAAAACACCACCAGCGTTCTGCAGCCGCTTGATCAGGGCATCATTGCCTGCATCAAGCGCCGATTCAGCAGCATCAAGATGGAAGACAGCATTAACCGGTACATAGCTGGTTTGCCCCAGCAGAAGATCTCCATTGTAACCGCCATGGATTGGGCAGCAAAGGCGTGGAGAGAAGTCACGCCGGAAGCAATTAGGAACTGTTGGATACATTCAGGTATCGTGCCTAGACCGACCGCAACAATGTCAATCTATGCTACTAGCCGAGTAATTCATAATAATTCAGTACTTTTGTCACTACGCGAAGCATGAGCAAACCTTGTAGCCTCACAATCTTTATTGGTCCCACCTTTCTCTCTTTGCCGGCGAATTCTGTACCGGTACGGCATCGTCAAAGCCCATGATATTGCAGCTGCTTTTACTGGGGGAAAAACAAATCGTGTTTGGGCAGAATGTGCTGCATAAACTTGGTATGGTTATCAGTTCAGTTATGAAATAATGAACCCTTTCACTACCGGCCAAATCTGGCACGCTTACATGTCCTCTAACACGAGTACCAGATACCATTGATTGGCTTAAATTCCCTTGGTGGGGATAGGTGCGAGAGCTCACCAAGACTGACAGGTCCGCCACGGACCTCTAAATGCACATCTTCGTCGCAGTACCGTAAAGGCTAGAATAGTTTGTGGCTCACAAACTTTCAATCTGGAGCTCCTGGCCACTCAATTTCACTTCTTACTGTCAGTTTTGCATTCTTTCAGCAACGACGATGGACATCGTTGACCTGCTGAATGTCGACGACGACAACGCGGACTGGGAGTTTGAGAAGTCAGATGCAGAGGAGGAGGAAGGCGCGTTCCCCACGAACGTTGAGTTGTTTTTAAGTGTGGCACTGGAGCCGTGTGTGACACTGAGGCCGTGGTTTACGGTATGTACATGTATTACAGACAATCCTCTCGGCCGTGATATCCTGAATTGTGATTCACTCCACATAGGGATATAAGGTGGTGGTGACTGGTGGTATACAAACTCAAGTCAAATATGCCTTTGCTGAAGGACGGCCGAAGAAGTCCAGCATCGACTTTGCTGCTTGCGGCCCTGTCGTCCTAACTTCTCGATAAACCCTCGCTGCATTGAACGGAGTCCGTTTACCGTTCAGAAGGAAACCCCCATTATATCAGACCTGGCAAAAACCTCGAGCGAATGGGGTGGTGGGAGTTGGCTCTTGGGGTTAAAAATTCAAAAGTGAGAGCAGCCAATTGGCGGCACTGCTCAGTTGGCAGTCCAGGAAACCCTCGCCTCCAGTACAGCCACCTATTGATCAACGAACCGAAGTGTGCGAGCCGCGTGGTCGGTCAAAAGCTCAGAATGTACCCCAAACTTGGTACACGAGGCAGGTGTACTATTGGACTACCGGTAGTACACCCTTGATTGTAAGGAGTCAAGATAGTAATAGTTATGCGGTTCCCAGCTATCACAGCCGAGAGGATTGTCTACATCGGTCGAGTGGCAATGCGATTCCCGCAGCCATTTTCAAAACTCAAAAATCCAAATTCAAAAGTCTGTGCAGCCCCAGGGGGCTCAGCCCCCATCCTTTTGATTGGCCCAGACAGTTGAATTCGCACTTTCCACGACCCACTTATTAATACCGGTAGGTGTGATATTGGTAGTACGGGAATCGCTCCAATAGGGAAATTAAAAGAGGGTTTGTAGTTTGCAGTTTGTTTGAATTCCCGCCATAAAAAGGTACTGCGAACTTGGCGAAAATGCAAAGCTCAGTTTGCAGCTGCAATTGCAGCCGGCTTTGCACTTTGGTAATCGTACTTTAGCTTTTCTTCTGGGATGCACAGAAAATGGACTACGTCGAGTGCAAAGAGGACGCGTAAATGCCACAATACAGTGCTGTCTTAGCACACAAAACATGGGGCAGCACAATGCTGTGTGGTGGATAAACATTAGTAGCCTGTGCGCCGCGGACGTTTTCTATTGATTGGTAAAAATGGGGTGAGGTTGGGTTTAATGCAGCCAACCAGCGCTCGTTCGACGGCCGTGTTACACATGGCGATTGGATGGTCGAGAGACGACATCATCCACTTTGGAACGCACCCGAGCGATCATACCCGAGCGCGTTACCTGGCGATAGAAGGCTGTCAAAGTCGACGCAGTCATTGCTGACCAAGTGCTGCAGGGTTGAAGTCTGATGACATTAGCCACAGCCAAACTATGCCGTGTTCGCTGTGCTCGTACGCGCAGCATAAGATGCGCTATCGTATGCTGGACTGCAGCTCCGTCGCGTGCGCTGAAGCGAGTATGGTCAAGTGCGCGTGGAGGGGCAAGACGCTGAAGTGCCTGGACACTAACGCCGAGTCCGTCTACGACTTCGGCGCGCACACATCCAACGCCTGCTCCCCCGAAAAGAAAAAGTTGAGTTCTACGCAGAGAGAGTTTTGCCGGGAGATGGCGACGCATCACCTGCGGCCGATGCGGATTCGCCACGCGCTCTCATGGAAGTTTGACACACCACTCGAGGACCTGCCCACCCTGACTACCGTTCAAAACTTTGTCAATTATTACTCTCGCACCTACCTGGAGAACCATGATCGCGTAGATCACATCAAGTCATGGATTCACGCCAACACGTTCAATGGTGCCGAGCCATTAACGCAGGCTTTTACCTTTGGCTGGGAGATGGACAGTGACGGCAAGCAAGTCGTGGGCAACGTGTCAGATGAAAGGCCTTTCATTGTTGGTATTAAAACAAAAGCGCTGATGCTAAGAATGAACCTACCTCCTGAGAACTTCATTCTACACATCGACGCAACATACAAGACGAACCATTGCGACTACCCCGTGCTGGTGGTAGGCGTGTCAGATCGCTCACGTGTATTTCACTCGGTGGCGCTATTCGTCATCTCCCAAGAGGCACAATCTGTGTTCGAAGCCGCCTTGCTAGCGCTGCGACGGCTCTACTACTGGATCTCTCAAAAAGAACTTACATTCAGTACGCGATGGCAGACGCGGACCAAGCTCAGTACAATGCGCTCCATTCAGTGTTTGGTGGCTCCGTAAGATTCCAGTTTCTTATGTTTTTTTTCATCTAATGGAAAACGTGCACAAAGTGATCAAGGGGTTTCCCTTCGGTGTGGTGTCTTCGATTATACGTGACATCTATGATCTACACTTCGCTCGATCTTCAGAGTCGTTTTTACAGTTGCGAGACGCCGTTTTGCGTCGGTGGCTGACGGACCCCTGCCTCGTGGCATTTACGCGGTACATGTGTGGGCAATGGCTGTTTGGACGCTTCAGTGTTTGGCAGGCGTACGCTACTCCTAGTGGCTTCGCCACGACCAACAACCCAGCGGAGACTTTTAACGCATTGCTAAAACGGGACTACACCCTACGTCGACGTCTAAAGATGGGTACACTTCTGCGCGAGTTCAGCGCCTGTTGTAGGGACCAGTCAAGTAAATCGAAGCCTTTTCAATTCCGCCCAGCTCCTGCGTTAACCCTCATGCGGAGAGCTTCGGACATGATGCGTGCAAGCTTATTGACCTTGGGCGGAGGTCAGATTCTCGATCCTGAGTGCGCTGGAGGTCCATCTGTAGTCCAGGTGTTGTCACTGCTTGCCCCACGGCTCGTCGTCGCTCCGAACAAGCGGAGCGAACTGGGCATAGCGGTGTCTGCGCAGATGGGTGCAAACTACGCGCGAATGGTGGTGGAAGGTCAGCCGTGGGACGGGTGGCCTGTTGACGTGCACCGGCAATGGTGCCCATGCAACTACTGGTTCGTGTTTGGAGCCTGTGTGCACGTACTCTTCGCGCTTAGAGTATCTGCTCATGTGGACAGCAGCGGTCAAGAGGTCCTAGTCAGCAGAAAGAAGCGCAAGCGTTCAGGGCTCCAAACGTCGAATTTAGGAGGCCGTCCTCCCTCTATAGGTCAGGCTCTCAGCTTCGTTTGATCCAGCGCTGAACAGGCGCCGTCTGGATGACTCTGGAGAGCGTACACGTACGCCTACAGTTCTTGGCAACGCTCTGCACGTGTGCGTTTATTCATATGAGCTTTTAACTGCGAGAAAACGTCTCAATTGAAAAATCCTCGCGCGCAATAGGCTGTGGCAGTCGAATACATTACCTTCGAGCTCTTCATCTTTCGTTTGTGCTTTATCTCGATGCGCTAGAAGCTGGTATACGAACTATCTTATATCTAATCCAGCAGCTCATACGGCAAGTGTATAAAGATGAATTGTACAGAATGTCATTCATTATGTATTTGTGCGTTAGTTGTACGCGAGCGTATTCCACAAAGCTTACTCATTGTCGCTCTGCACGGTCTCAGCATCCGACGACACCCAACAGTCGCCACACGCACATTTAAACCATGTTTCCTTGCCGTAGTGGACGGTTATTTGCGCCCCAGATTTCACGTCCTTGATCATCCTGATCAGAACCTTCACGTTCGCGCGGTTCTGAACTTCGACGAAGGCGGCGTTGGGGTTACATGCGTGGCTGACGAAGCGGGTGATGGATCCGCATAGAAGCGCGTCTACGTAGACGTACATCTTCTTCACTGATTTTGCGTTGTAGAGCAAAGTGTACCCACCGTTCGGCTTCACTGCTTGTGGAGGCTGCCCTTGAACAACAGCTTCATACTCGCTCAGCTCACCAGTATACTCGCCGACGATATCGCCAACGTCCAGGTCGGTCGTTGTGTACACCCCGAGTCTGGCACGACCAGTGTCAAACACTTTCAAGGTATCTCCGCTGCGTGGCGCATTGCTACAGAGCGCTCCCAGGTTGCCGCAGTCGTCCGTTCAGTGCACGGCCGATCCTACGTTGTCGCATGTATCTAGAAAACAGTCACCCACGCATCTGCATTTGTAGTATTCCCCTAAGTCAGGAAATAAAACACCTTTGGTCTTGCACTCGTCGATTGGCTCGACACCCGCCGGCCAAGGTACTTCTTCATGCGAGAATCTGATATCGGGCGTAGGAGCAATGTAGGCAGGTCGTCGAGCATGCAGCGCGTTCAGACGCTGCTTCACACCCGGCATTGCCAGGAGATTCTTGATTTTCAGGGCATTGAGCGTCCGCGCGTGGTAAATCTGACTACCACTGCGCGTAATACCGCACTTTCGTTGATCTCGCCGCTTCCTCGACCGGCTGACGTGCCATTCGCCTGCTCGTCTCTTTTTTTGGTGCCTGATTTTGGCACGTGCATGCCGGTTGGGAATGTTTTTCAGGTACTCGCCAGCGTCCATGAGTTCGCCGTCAGTCGGAGGCTTCGTCTTCTGTTCGGCATCTGCTACAGGTACAGGTGCAGGTTGTTCATGGTCTGTATCCGACGATACTAAATTAATAATCTTGATCTTGGACAGACTGGTTGATGTCACGTCCCTTTCCTCGCTTGAATTTGACGTACTTGCCATTGTGCAAGCGTCTCCACTACGACTCAATCCACTCTGATCATCGCTGCAGGTGCTGGCCTCCATTGAAGGTTCGCTCGTTGCATCATGGTCCTCCTCCTCGGAGTGTGAGCTTTCTGCAACGATTTCCTCACGTTGAGCTTGAAGCTCACGTCGAGCTGATTCGTATGGTTCGCGAATAATGGCTGCCGGCGCTTTGTTCAAGGCGCTGGCTCTGATTGGAGAGCTGAACGTTCCTGCTTGGAGTTAGTAGGGGCGAAGCTTGCGCCATTTGGCGCTCTTGTGGTCAACGCAGTTGCCGAACTGGTCGGCCGTTCGCCTCATCAGATTGACGCGAGGTAGCAGCTCCCCCGTATCCACAGCGATCGGGAACTGGGCGTCATTGGTGGTATCGGCGCTGAGGACGACTGCAGTTCGGTGGCTTCGCTTGTCGCCGCACACGAAGGCGCGGGAATAATACTCGATCCAATCACCTGCCCGAAGGGTTTCTCCGGGCAGCTCCGACGCGCTCAGGCCCGGCATCCTTGGTTGGCACGTGCTAGGCTCTCTCACGAGGTCTCACGAGGATCTGGTGCTCGACGTACGCTGGATGCACTGGAAGAAATATGTAATTGTGTGGTCTACGCCACTTCCACTACATTTGTGTGGCAAACGCCACTTCCACTGAATGCACATTCAGAGCACATTCGCTCCACCTCAGCGCCTTCAGAAAGGACGGCAATGCACGGTTGTACTGCAAGGTCGCCACCAGAAAAGGACGTCCTGCCGTACACTGTTCCTGTCTTTTTGTGGCAAATCGCTTGAATATTTACTGTGTTGATCAGATCTGCTAATGTATTTCTAACGTTTTTTCGAGTGCAAAGTTCGCAACAATATGCAAACTACAAACCCGCTCTTAATTTCTCTAATCGTAATCATGTTTGGTCACGACTTTCGGTAATTCATGTACTTCGAAGTAGGAAATAATGAGGAAACAACTATTATGATACATGTACTATTATTAATACATGTATGTCTTCGAGGACTTCACCTCGCCTTACGTACCATACTCTACATCAGACACTTCTACGCTTTCATTATAACCGAATATAGCGCAAACTCCAGAAATCTGCCAACTTCACCACGACCAGGCATAGCGACCGATCTAGGAAGGCACAAGGTCGATCCTACACAGACCAGGTTAACATCGGCATTTGTCAAAAATAGAAGCCGATTTGCTGGATTTAAGATTTGAGAAGTGCCGAAAAAAAAGAAGACCAAATTCATGTCTGGGTTAACAACACTTTGCATATATAAGCCGATGTTAGCAGCACCGCGTGCATATACAACGCTTTCTGACGACTCCACTAAACTCCCCCAACGCCTTAAACTGCGAAACAGTCTGTTTTCACCTTATTCGAACACATCGAGTTCCCTCTGCTATCCATTAGCCAGGTTTGTATGGCATAATTCAGGAGCGACAGCAGTATGGCACTGAAGTTTTCAACGTCCATGTTGGAGACGCACGCAAAACAGTTGGAGAATATGCATCGTTCACAGCGCCAGACTATCTCAACAATTATGACCCTCGTCGTTACAGAGTACAATGCGTGGATCCACATCCCAGTAAAATGCATGCCGCTAAGATCTCGGCGGAGTAGGATAATACAGCTAATCTATATCACGTTTTCGAGTGCAGGGGTCGTTTAAGCTCTATTACTCTCACAAAACCCACGAAAAAGATAGTTTGAAGTGCAGAGAAAACCAAACGTGCGGACTGCAGCATATAACGTCACAATAATTAATGTATCATTGGACTTGTCGATTTTTGTAGGAGACAAACCGATCGTGTTCGCTGCTAGCCTCAATGGTGCGCTAAGACGTCTCCGAAGCATAATACATCGATATCCGATGTCAATTCCAAGCAACAGTGTGCTTGTAGATCGAAATTAGAGAATGTGCCGGTTTTAAGATTTGAAAAGTGCCGGCATTAGCTTAATCCCGCTATTTCCTATTAGAGAATATGCCGGTTTTAAGATTTGAAAAGTGTAGCTATTTCCGGCAAACGCCGATATTAACCCAGTCTGTCCTACAGCGTGGTGGTACCTCCCGGAATGATACTTCGTCGATAAACGACGTATTTGTGCATGTCTCTATTGTTCGCCCACGCAACCGAAAGGCGTGACCAAACATGATTATGATCACCAATATTTTCTCCCGGACCGAGTTGTTTTAATCGATGAAAAAAATCACCGCAAAACAAGTCATACAACCTGTAGTCGAAGCACTGACTGGACTATTTTAATAGTTCTCTGGATTTTAATCCAGTTTCTCAAGAGAGGGGACTCGAAACCAAAAAAAACTCTTTCTTTTTATGTAATTTCCTTTAGAAACCATGTTTCTGGTAGAACGTTCATTCAAAATTATCATGTAACTTGGTAAACCTGTTATCTCATATTCAATTTCTTGTATCACAGACGAATTTGGGGGGATTCACTCTTTAATCTTATTAACGTGTACACGATCGTACAGTAAATGACGGCACCACATTGATACGTAGACTAAGTTAGCAAACCTGTTATAATATATAGCCTGAAGACCCCGAAAAACACAGATGATGTCGCTTGTAGCGTCGTCTCGGGTAACAACAAAACCCATTCACTCGCGGATGTTGCGCGAACGCGATATGGTTAAAGGTTTACAAGGTGAGCGTGTCAAAACACCCACGGGTTTTTGAACAATGAATAACCCAATATTTGCAGATGCTGCGGCTGCGGAGGCGCAGGAGATGCGTCGAGGTATCCACCGAACAGGGGCGGAGCCAGCCCCAAAATTTAAGGGGATCTGGGTTGTCGAAGTTGACGTCCGGGGCTGGTCAAGGAATCAGTCCCAAAATCGGGCCGACACAGGCTCCGCCCCTGCCACCAAACCGAAAGAAGATGACCGTCCGACATTTTACTAACTTGTAAAGCTTAGAGCTTATGATGTTGATGATGATATTACCTGCCCGGGACAGGCCTCCTGCTAACGACGCGGCCCCCTCTGATCTACCCTAGAAGAATACCCCCCCCCGGGGGGGTCAATTCCTTAAACTACTTAGAGCTTATGCGTTTACAAATGCTGAAATTAAAATTTGTAAAATCCAGAGCTTCCCCGTGTGAAACACGGCATTAGTATTAGTATTAAAATAGGGTGTTATTATAGTAGGCGTAGCTAGGCCCAAGCAAAACGGCGTTGAGCTCAATCGGTGTGTATATTTTGTACGATTCTTGCCAATTGTACTCTGGAGAGCTCGCCCTGAAGCATTTAGGACTATACGGACTCTCCCCACGGCATGAAATACCGTGGAAAAGTTGTCCATGTTGAGAGGAAGGGCAAAGGCGAGGGGGGATCAGGCGTATCGACCAGAGGAACAAACTTTCGTCCATCCAGACAACAGCCGAAGTGTGGTATGCTGTGCGTGTCCGACTTAATGGCCGTGTTGTGGTTATTGGTATTATGTCCGCGCTCGTTCGTCTATCTACGTTCATTTCTGTCTCCGGGCATGTTGGTTTAGGCTTTACTTATGCACTCAACGTTGACGCTGGTTTGGCTAATATCGTTCGGCCGTGGAACTCATCACGGTAAGCCCAGAACGTGTGATGGAGTACGCCTCATTCGCTCCAGAAGGGAAGCATCAGCAGTTCTATTGACCGAACCATCAAACGAATGGCCTCGCCGCGGGAGAATTTTATTCGAGAGTGTCAACTTTAGTTTCGGCGAGAAAGAACAACTAGTGGTGAAGAATGTGCGTTTCGACATCAAGCACAATGAGAAGATTGGAGTGGTCGGAGGAACAGGGCTCGGTATATTGCCGCAAGATATTGAGCTCGGGAGTGCCAATAAATAATTGGGTTATTTTTTTATTTTCCATTTATATGATATTACGTGGAAGATGGATTTGGGTCAAATTCATGCGCGCAATCGATTCCAGAGGGGGAAAGCCGAAAGCCCTCCCACCCGTGGATTTGCGTCGATTAGGTTATGATTCATAGACAGCAGTGCATCAAAACCGCAACAAATTAAATTCAAATATGCGAACCCGTGCGCCCACACACAAATTCAACACAACGGAAGAGCACTTTCAGCGACATTGGGCCCTGCTTACATGTAGGCATATCCTCGCTGAGTTCTTGCTTTGTCTTACCGTTTCGATCGATTTGTGGTCGATTTCAATCATTATGGTGAGAATCGACCACTGTTTCGCTAGAATATCTGAGCAGCGATGTTTATGATTTATTGCATGCTATGGGGGCTGCAGGGGAAATAAATTATTGCAGTAACTTATTGTCAGTAATTGTTACGGTTATTGAAATTTACCGAGCCCTGCCTAACTATGGCGCTTTTCCGCATCAACGAGTTGGTCTCCGGGAAAATCATTAAGACGGCCCATTGCTCGTTGCGCTGGAACTCTAGATAGCATTCGAAGTGTAATTCGTGTGCAGTGTGTACTGCTGCTGCTGTAGCCTGGTAAATGCAGGCTCGCTACTGATAGATTTTGACCTTGCCCGTTGTGCCTGAGACATTAAAGTTGTCCGAGCAACATTCCGACTGTAGCTCGACAAGTTACGTTCACGCAGCACCGTGGGATTGACCGTGTGAGGGCTGCCCATTCCTCATTCTGAGGTATTCCCAGTATAAAGACGTGCTGCAACCACTGTACTAAGAATCAATTTCCGTTGAATCAAACAACCACAAAATTATTATTCGTACGACGCATAATCGACAACATTTTTAGTTCCGACGTTTTCGTTTGAAGACCATCATAGTTATTGTCCAAGATTCTACTGTCGGAATAACTTGCCTGATGGTTCGTCCGTATCTACATATTAGCGTCCGAATATGTCTTTACGTTCGTACCACTTGAACACGTACACCTCGTAACGCCGGAAGTCCATACTTTTGGCCACCTTCGCGCCCGTCAACTTGTCCAGTTTGAGCGTTACGTAGACCTCATCGGGTGTCATCTTCTGCGCCATCCACGTGTTGTACAGCGCTCGATTCTTAGCGTACATACCTTCCGTGTACACCTCAAAAAGTCGGTAGTTCTGACTTTGCATCGCTTTATCGCCCTGCTTCGCAAGGCCCAAATTCTTGTAAACGTACTCGGGACTCAAATCCTTCTTCACCCACGAATTAATCAACGTGCTCTTCTCTCCTGAAACGACGTCCGTAGTCTTTACTTTGTTTGCTACGCGGCGTAGTCTCCAAAATTTAAACCAGGACAAACCTGGTAGACTAAACCCCCTCTCTTCCTCTGTGAGTCCATCCTCCTCCGTCGATTTCTCGGCGCGTAGGAGCCGCTTGATATTGCCTTCACTCGTGCCATGGTTGGCTAAGTCGGTGGCGAAAGTGGCATCTGCTGGCACCGAAGGGCTGCAGGTGATAATCAATGCTATCGCAAGCACCAGCAAGTAATACGGGCGCATTGGATGCTCCGAACTGTCTTCCAACGGACGAAGCGATGATGTGGCTGCAAATTGAAGAATGAACGCTACCGGTATGCCCTGTAGGCCAAGGAGGCACTGGGCAATACACGCGCTCCGGCTTGCTGTCGTCTAAGCTCGTGATGTGGCAGCTGGTTTGTCTTAGTAAAAATACATACACATATCGAGTTTGGGATAGCAAAGTAGATGTGACTTGCTCAAGATTCTGATGACGATGTAAATGTAATGTATACCGCTTACGCGGTATCCAAATGGTTACGTACGTAGGTGATGACGATGAATTACGCTTACGCGGCAACCGAACAATCACATGTAAACGCGGGGTACTACTGAAGAAACCACTTTTTATTCCTAGCTAAGGGTTTTCTCCTCGTTGAGTGTTCTTTATGATCGGTAGAAGATTTTTGATACCACTGCTAAGTTGAACTCGCACAACATACCACACTTCGGCTGTAGTCTGGATATACGAGACTTTGTTTTTTTCCGGTCAATAAGCCTTATCATCTCGTCGATTATCCGTGAGTACAGTCATCTCCAAATGCTCGAATCACTTGGATACCTGCTTCGCATTGTTTAACGTGACTCAGCATGGGAGACGACATGGCACGCTGCAACCGCGTTATTTCACCTAGACGCTGACAGGTAGAAGTTTGCCACCTTCAAGTAGACCCAACAGAGAGGAATTACAAGAACCCCCAGAAAAGTCACCACGTACGCGGCGGTAACTAATTGGCATACCGCGAGGAAAAAATCAGCGAAAAACGCCCCACAAATCAGTGGCAGCTGGAAGTCTATCGATGTCAGTTTTATAGCGGTACACAATTCTTCCGATGGGATTCGTATCAAAAAATCTCAGGGGGCATGCAGCAATGCTTGTGTCATCGCATTAAATAGATATCGAGCACCTCGAAGACCGACATGCACGACACAAATTGATCGCATCAAAATCATTAGAGCTCCTCCACCTCCGAGAATAGTGTATATCTTCAAATTCACCTCGGTGTGCTCTTCATCAATGATTTCGGCTTCACTAGTCCATTGACTTAGCCAGAAATCGCTACCAATCTGGAAGCCTTGCCACAGCAACTGCGAAACAAAAACCAAAGCACACATTCGTGCCCCGCCTAGAGCTCGGGAGTAGATCCAGAATATTTCACTCGTGACTCGTCCCTCTTGACGTCCCTCTTGACGTCCCTCTTCTTTCACAAATTTTCCATGAGGTGCTGCAAATTCGCTCTTAGAAATAATCATATTTCCACCCAGAGGCTCCTTCGTTGAGTATTCCTTGCGATACCGCCCAAAATGATGGTGTTCACAGTGGACAGCGCCGTCTGCTACCGCAGCACTGTAGTTTACTGCTGATGACCGAATCACATCCAAGCTATGAGTAGCTAAAACAGTAAGTCGCAGATGCACTTGCTGAAAATTTCACTTTGAACGACAGTATCGACCGTTGCCAAAGGTGAATCCAAGATATATACATCAGCGTCAGCGTAGCATGCACGAGCCAAACTTACTCGAGCCTTTTGTCCACCGGTTAAGTTCACACCATTTTGTCCATTTTCAATCAAATCACCACTAGAAAATTGTTTCATGTCTGCACAAGTCCACATGCATCCAAAACTTTCCGATACTTCGAACCATTAAACTCACGTCCAAAGAGGATATTATCACGGATAGACATGTTCTGAATCCATGGCTGCTGCGAGTAGAAAGCCATATTGCCACGAGAAAATACATTTCCGTCAAAGTTTTGCATCTCTCCAAGAAGTGCCAAGCACAAGGATGACTTTCCGGCACCCACTGCACCATGGATAACAGTTAGATCACCTCTCTTAATCTGAATATTCGTTTTACTGAGAATAACTGTGTCTTGTTTCCATCCAAAGCTGCCATTTTGCACGTCAATTGCAGGATCTTCACGCAGTACGTTAGAGGAGTCGAACTCAGCAGCATCAAGTTAATCCTCCATTCGTTGTACGGGAACCTTGGCTTTAAGGAAGGTCTTGGAGAGGAGAACGAAGTGCATTGAACAGAGCGACGCCGTGAATACTTTTGCCGCCGTAAGAGATTCACCAAGTCCAACGGAGTAGACTGCGAGGGAGACAACCGACACTATCAACGGCGATGCCCAAACCACGACTTCTCCAAGAGAGTAAACCAGCATTAACGCTTTCAAAGCTTGCAGCTCTGAAGCTCGACACCCAGCTACACGTTCAGCAAACTTCTCCTCCCATGCATTTACCTTTACGACTTGAATAACACTAAACAGTTCCTGAATCACCTTCATACGCTGATCGCGTTGCTGCATTAGGTTCATGAACCCACCTGCTGCCAGCATTGCGACGTACAGCCCCAACACTGAGCAAAGCATGACAACAGCTAGACCAGCAAAGGCTGCAAAGCCAATGACCCAATACAGCATGTACAATGACTCCGATCTGAAGCGGAAGAATCCACGTCGAGTTGATATACTGAACAACAATCGAAATGTTGGCCATGTCCGAGGTGAACAAGTTCGATATCTCAACTGAATTTCCTGAAGTAGAGCTGGAAACACGTCGTAGCGACTTTAGAAACAAAAATGCTCGGAGACTAGACGTAATGCGCAGGCCAACAATTTGAACGTAGTACGCCAAATGGGCCAACACCAACGCATTAACCAGACATGATGTGAAGAACAGTCCCAACCAGATGCCCAAGTCGTACTAGTCCGTCTGAGGTGATCCGAACGCCTCGAGTATATGATGCTGCACTACTGGCGCAGTGAGTTCGCATACAGCCGAAATTAGTGAGACAACACCACAGCAGATCAGTTCAAGACCGTAACTACGCAGTATAGCAAATAGTAATGAACCTCCAGCTTTTTCGTAGTGCTTGGTAAGCTTCGTCAACGCTGATCTCGTCTGGTTCTCGAAGTCTAACTCCTATAAATCATCGTCGATTAGTTTTCGTTCAGCTCTATTTTTCATCAACGGTTCAACGAAGGAAGATAACAACCGCGACATTCATGATATGTTCTTCAGGTCATTGCGAGCACTTGCCAACTCAGCCACCTCGGCATTGTCAAACGTCGAATAACTTGGCAAAGCTGGACTCGAGGATCCGAGTAGCGACGACATGGTGAATGATCTAGGAAGAGAGACAGACGACTTGGGTTTCTGAAGATGTGCTTCGGTTTGGTGGTGAAAGGGAGACTGTAGATCTAAAACAAACTGCTTCGCCGCTGGTATCACCGTCATTCCATCTTAGTGCACCCTCTCTAACGTATTCGACCTCTCGCTGGACAAGCATCTGTACGTCTTCGTGATCATGCCACAATTGCTACTCATCATGGATTGCGGGGCTACTTCAGGGATTTTCGTACTTCAGATGATCTTCTTGGGAGTGATATCCGGGAAGTGAAAATGCTGACGCCTCCGGAAGCGAGTTAGATTGAACGAGAAACTAGTCTACGCTACGGTAAACCTCTCGAAGAGCGGACGAAACGGCAAAGCGGAAGATATTGGACACTATATGGGGAGAAACTAACGAGCACAATTTTCCAATTGTGCTCGCGAAGAAAAAGTGCTGAAAATGGAGCTGGTAATTACTTATCCGGACAGCAATGTTGCAGTCTACCATGTTCTCCTTACAATATTGTAGACTATTATTATTTAGGGCACGTTCCACAATGTTGACAATGGTGCAATATACTATATTGCAGGAGTGCAATGGAGCGCAATAGTAAAACTTTACTGAAAGATCTACATTGGATTTCATGGAAGAGTTCTGCATGTTGCAGTTTACCATCTCATTCTAATGGTGCACACGGGCACAACCATATTACCCCCCCCCCCCTAAGATTTGTCCTACGAGATAGGACAAAAATGATATTTGATGTGGCATACACAGTGCGTTTTGTCCTAGCGGACCGAGCGATAGGACAAAACTGACTTGAAATTTGTATGGAGCGGTTTTGCCTCCGAAAATCGCAAGGTGTGTGTTATGACAAAACAATTGCTGCTTCCAGCTTCTAAAAATAGCGACCGGTAGAAATCCAATACTCAACGCAAGTCAAACGCTCATTTTTGTTCTGCGGATAGGACAAAAATGGCCTAGTGATTTGTTATTAGAGACAAATTTGAAGTTGCCATTGTGTCCTCATGGACAATGATGGACACCAAATCGGTGTCACACTTGAAAGATCTAAGATAGACCTTTGTTTTCCTGGCTGAGAAAGTTCGCATTTATCCAAACTTGCTTCCTGAGAAGGCAGCAGACTTTTGGTCCTTTTGTTTGTCCTACGGTCGGGTTAAGTCGGGTTACCGTACGTGTTTTTTTAAAAAATCAGTGTGTGTCTAAATCACGAAGCAAGAGCTAAGATCCGCAAATTTGCGTGGATATAGAACTGCTGGAAGAAGGACGACTGGGCTCCAGCGATTCGTTGCACTGGACGTGAAGGTGACCGAGCGTTCGGCTGTCTGCGAGATCAAACGCAGCTCTCTCGCTGTGCTCGCACGCATGAAGTGGTACAAGGCGAGCGCCTCCTGCGCCCTCGCTGGGTGCAGGCCCCGTTCCAAGGCCCTCGAAATATTCACGTTAGGAACGAGCAGGTCCGCCTACGACCAGAATGGACTCTCTCGGATTGTTACAGCAGTTGCGCAGGACACTTTGGCAATCGGCAACGGCACGTGCGTCAAGTTCGACATCCCAAAGATGGCTCAGCCAGAGTCCGACGCCGGCTCACTCGGGCCTGACGCCAAGTTGTCACCGCTACAACGACAATTCCAGAACAAACTTAGTAGTTTTTTTTAGCGGCCCACCACATCGATAAACAAATGCATATTCAGGAACAGTAAGATCGACCTCAGCTCCCGGTAAGCCTGCTTGTCCCAAGAAACACACTCGACGCTACAGCTAACGCTGACAAAATGGTAGACTGCATCATTGTGGAACGAGAAGAAGGAATATGGTAGCGTGCAATAATGTAGGGACGAAAAGAAGTAAGATTGTAGAGTGCAGCATTGAGGAACGATGAAAAGTATTATGGTAGTCTGCAACTTTGTAGGAATATGGTAGACTGCAACATTGCTGTCCGGATAAGTAATTACCAGCTCCATTTTCAGCACTTTTTCTTCGCGAGCACAATTGGAAAATTGTGCTTGTTAGTATCTCCCGGTTCAACCAACCGGCTCCGGAAACTTCGAGTAGAACGCACAATAGTACAATCTTGTTCATGAATGCGTAGTCCAGACACAGCTGGTATTGGTGGTGCTGTGTCGCCACTCGCCAATAGCTCCTGTTACGAAAAGTGAGATTACCTTTCCGGAGGCACGGTCTACGTTTACGTACGTTGCATGCCCCCGTGTACATGTACGGTACCACAACGACACAACTTGTGGTAGTACCGAATTCCCTATGTCAAGGCATACAACTGATATGAGGTGCAGAGACCTGTGACACCCTGTCCCGGCTAAATGGACTTGCACTACATGTACCACTAAGAAAAAAATATATTTTGACATGGAGTTTATTGCATTTCAGTTAACTGAGGCTACAGCGTGAAAAATGTCGTCGGTGCTTCTGCCAGCACCAAGAGCCCTCAAATTGCGTGATACCTGCGAGTACTGCTGCTTCTTCTGCCTGAATACGTAGCATAGTTGATGTAACGGGTACTCCTTCCTCTCGCATTTCATTTACCCACCGCACTAGTTTTTCTTCTTCTCTCCCGGGCAATATTGTGCCTAGAGCAACACTTCGCGACTTACATTTGCTTGCCCCGCCTGGTTGGGCGAAAAGCTCTTCAATTTTGGCACGGTTACGACGCCATGAGTAAATTAGTGTTCGGCAACTCTCGAATTTGTCAGATGCCAAGTCGGGGTAGAAGCGATGAATTGTGCTGTCGATGTCTTTGTGCTCCTCCAAATGTTTTAGAACGCGCAACTTCTCTTCCGCTGGGTAGGATGAGATTTTGAACTGTTTCACGGTTCGTCCTTTGCCTCCCGGTAGCCGTGGCCGCCCTTTTGGGCTTTTCTTTTGAGCTAAAGCCATCAAATGGCAGACTAAAACTGCTGGACGTGCGAGGTTGCATTTGCTGTATGCGATGACATAGGGTGCACAGTATTTTGGCACGCTCGGCAAACTCTGACTTCTGATTGGCTGAAGGGGTGGTGTATGCCTTGACATATCCTATGTCTTGACATAGGGAATTCGGTACCTACGCATCATCCCAGGATTGGTTCATGATCATGTCGAATTGAGTGACTAGATCGCAGATAAGGTGTTAGTCAGTCCCGATTGCAAGGGAGCTCGAGTTGGTTGGGTGCTCGCCTGCAAGCCTAGATTGGGGTGCTACGTCGTTACAGTAAACATGTACCACTGAAGAAGATATAAGTTGGAGACATCTCGTAACGTCTCGCTCGGACTGTGCGTGTATGATACTGTAAGCTTACATCATGTATCGTGGTCGCATCGTCGCCAAGATAGGCTCTGTTCCCTTCAAACGCGTGTTCTGCTGGCCAGAAACATGCACGTATTCTCAAACAGACCGTATTGGATACGGTACTTGTGTGCGTGCGAAGACCGGCAACCTTCAATATTATCTGTCCATCTGGGATGTAATCCAGGATATGCATTGTGACTCAGACGCTGCGTCAAGGAGGGATCCCACCTTGTGCTCGGCTGGCCGCGTAACCCTTACAAAACGGTGAAGGCTTCATTGCACTCTCATTTTGCAAGTATCTCTCCTTAGCGAAAGCGGAATTCGATCAATCCGTTCAGTCCAAGACCAATCATGCGTCTGAGCTTCGTCCAACTACTCTTCTGCTAGAGGTTAGCGACTTTGGTGTGGCCTCTGCCAACCCGAACAAGCCGACGATAGCTACATCACGCGATGCCCGATCAAGCACTACTGTCATCATCAACAACAACATCAAACGATCTCTCCGGAGCTACAAGACAACGGAGGCTGGCACCGAAGACGACGAAAATAGAGGCTCAATCGGTGGCTTTGCTATGAGTGACCTGAAGAAGATGTTGAAAAGCGAGAGTTTCAAACTGAAGATGTTCAAGAAGTGGGATGAACACACTGTTGGGCACATTCGCGAAAAACTGGACGTCGACCCGCTGAACAATCGGTGGATATCGCTGCTATTAGATTGCTTGAACGTCTACAAGAAGTCGGGAGGTGAGGCAGTTCGACACGCTAATAACCCGAACCATGTGGAGTTCTCAAACAAAGTTAGAGCTCGTATCTACCGTACGAACTCGTAAGGAAGCTTCAAACGCGGCTCCTAGCGGGAACCTTATCGTTCTACAATTTAGTTGCACCGAATATAGTGAATACAAACGGATGAAATTGGATTGAATCGTTTGAGTTGCAATGTTCAAATGCGCTGTATCTACTAGTATTAGGGACCACGCTGTACCACACTCATCCACACCCTCCGTAAATGTGATATTATAAACTTCCCGCGTGGAGCTGAGGGTAAAGCGTAAAGCACAAAACGAACATATTGAAAATCATGTATCATACCAAGAGTGGGAGACCACTGTATATCACTTTACTGCGGACTGTCCGCAGCAAAGTGATATTTTTGAAAATGTCAGCGCTCGTGGTGTGCCTACTCCGGGACAGACGCCAGCCCAAGGCGGAAGGATTTCGACGCTGGTATCGAAAATGCAGGAAGCTCGCAAACCGGGTACGAGTGAGCGAGTGGCTTCACGTTCAACCTCATTCCAACACAGGATGCATCCAACTTGCGTATGAGGCAATCACGACGTGTGAAAGTGTTATCGATGACAATCCTGGGATCGACGCGCTGGCGCACAGCTTTCCCAGACTGGTACAAGCTCTGCAACACGACATATTACTGCTGACACAGGCTCATGAAGAGGTGGACTCCACGTCCAAAGAGTAGATACAGGGCAGCCGTATATGTCCTCTTTAGCCAAATGGTAGGTTATTAGGATTCTGTTAAGTAATTCAAAACACCTCATCATCATCAAAGATATTTTTGAAAATGTGCCCGTGCCATAGTTGAAGATATGAGTTTTGACCAATCAGGACGAAGGTGGATTTGTGTTTGGGTCACCCAACTTGGGTGAGAAGCTTTATGTGGTGACTCACTGGACAAGTTCCTGCACCATAGCTGTTCACAACAGTATAACAGCAAAAAAAAACGTTTCTAAGCGCTGTTCTTCAATGTGCAGTTGAACCTGGGGAGCTTTTGTGAAAAGTTTTGCAAAAAATGAGATGGATACAGGTGCTACCATGCTTTCGTTGACTTGGTGTTTGTAAGCCTCAGACGTATGCAAACTCACATGGGACGCCCCTTCAAATTTGCGAATGGGCTATAAATGTAGACCAGTTTGTCTCGAAGAATTACACTTTTGTAGCCATTTACTTTTGCCAACTATTTCATCAGAGCACGGTACTACCCTGGATTAAGTTAAAGATAAATTAAGGGTAGTGCTGCGGGGTTGATAGAAATGAACTTGCCTGGACTATTACGGTACCGTCGGTGTACGCGAAGGGTCACTCCCATTCTCCAAAGGGCTACTTTGTCTGTCTCGATTAATTTTACTTGCGACCAATGACAGCAAACACTAAATATGGGCTGGGAGCTCACTTGCTTTCACTTTAGTTAACCTCACAGACTTAATTGGTACACATGGCATTAGAAACGGTACATCAGTGTGCAACTTAGTCATGTTTACTTTACCGGACTTACCGGCGACACACCTGTGTTATGACATACCGTATAATACTTCTAGCATCAGACAACATCTAGTATCCGACAACAAGTTTTCAGCCAATGGGTGCCTTCCAAAACCCATATAAAACGGTTTGATCAGTTTAATCGGTAATTTATTTTAAATTACCAATAGGTTTAATGCAACCCAGAACGGTTGTTGGAACACGACCTTAGGGTACAGTGGAGTTCAGTCACTTGTTTAATCATGTTGCCAGTTAAGAGTCGTATTAGAATTATTTGATAGGACCAAAACGTGGTCTCACCAAACAATCCATCGTGATTAAACTTTAATGCGCGACCTTTCGTGAGGGTTTTGGAATCCACACAACGGCACGAGCCAAATAGCCAAGAGTGTCACTCTGCCGTTGTGTACTTCTAGCATCCGACAATCCTTTTCTTGGCCTAGGTTAGAGTCCTTATTTATTTGGGCTACATAGTATCGGGAACATACACCATGATGGAAGCGCGCCAAAACGCAGCGAAAATGGCAAGGGGAAGATCCACCTGTTCAAACGAAGCTCGGAGACGTACGCTGTGAGGCTGGCTGCTATCAATCACTACCGTCAACATCGCAACATGGAAGATACGCTCGCTAAGTATTTTCCTGGTATTGAAGGCAAGTTACGCGAGACCGCGGCTCCGGGCTCGTTGGCTAGAAAAACTACAAGCGCAGCTAAAGCTACCACGCAACCGGTTGTGAAGTTCAAGCTAGCGGCTCCGATGCGCAAGGATGTAACCGAGTGGGTGGTTGCTGCCTAGGAAGGACTCAGCCAGGCTGCGATCAAGAGCGGTTTCTCCTTCATTTTCATGGCTCCATCTGCTCGCGAAACGGGAACAGACACCACACTGCCCGTGGGCGACCTCCAGACGTCAACTGCAGTCATAAATGAGCTGATTGAACTGGGACAACTTGGCCGTTGTCTCGGTGAGGTACAAGGTGACAGAGTTGTCGTCGAGAACGCTGCGACTGGGGTGTTTGAGATCCTTGGGGACGATGACTTGGTTGACTAATCAAAATCTATGTTGTGTACATAATTTTAGGTGTTGTCGAAAATACTGACTTTTGGTTAATTGATCCAACCCAACACCTTGTTCGTTGGTGGGGTGTCGGATGCTAGAAGTATTATACGGTAGCCTATGTAGGCCGAGAGGCCGTCGGGTTGCAGTCGCTGCGCCGCAGCCACTCCTAGCTGTACACTAGTGAGACGTCGATCTCGTGCTGATGAAGCACTACCCCGAGATTGACTGCGACATAGGCGAGTGAACGCCCTGGAGCGACTGTGCTACTAGAAGAGATGGTTCGTGTGTTGCTTGTACTGGGTATCGTATATACCTAATCTGGCCCGTTGATGCCGATTATAGGTTCTGTGAAAACACGTAAGCAGCAAAGTGATTTTGCTGTGCACAAAATGAAGACGTGCACTCAAACGGATGGAAGGGCTTCCGAAATCGATATGGAGCATTTCGCACATGATCGGAATCTACTATGTCATGATGCATTTGGTACACATGTGAACAACGTGGATCACCAAGTGCTGCAAGTTTGTTGTAGTAGCATTCAATCAGCTCTCTATCAATTACAAGCAATGATCGACTAGGCTTGCAGTTCAAACTGCATGCTGTACAGCGTACCCGCGATTACCGTATTCGGTTTGGATGAGTATCCCTGGTTATCAAGGACGGATTCGCGCGTAGCACACTTGTGGTTGAGTGTGTCATCTACACGTAGTGACCGCACCACATACATGCACACGTTCTCGGGCGGACAACATTAATGATGTGCAGATTTTTGCGGGTTTCCAGCAGCAGCAGCAGGCGGAAATACAGCAAAATCAGAAGTGCTGTATTATAATCAAGGTTTTGGCTGAGAGACCTCGCGCGCGACGAGACTTGAGAGCCTCGAGCAGTGCTACTGTTTGTAAGGGTATAAGCTTAATCCTTTAATCGCAGTGCTCTGAGAGCTTATGCTGATATGGCTTCATCGATTTGCCGGTGTCTGCCAGCAAAAAGTTAGTCAAATTGTAAGACTGTGCTCGCAACAACGTGAAAACCACGTTTTGGGGCGGAAATGACGTTTCAGTTGGAAAACAGAGCTGCGAACACGAAAAAATCAGAATGCCGATTTCGGACCGGAAATGCAATTATCTCCGTGATTCTGGAAAACAGGGTGGGCCCTGTTTTCCAGAGATTACCACACTGGGATTTCGCATGTCTTATTGCTTTTGACTTTATAGTCAGTAGTTTCCCCTTGTATTTGTGGCAATATCTTGTCGAACACCGCAAGCACGTTTCACTTTTCGATTTCTCGGAGACCCGACAAGTGCAGCACTGAGAAATCAAAACGATGGCGAAGAAGAGCAAGCCCACTAAAACAAAGTCGGTCAAACAGACGGAAACGGGTGATCAGAAGCAGCAACCTCGAGCCACGTGGTCCATTATCGAGGAATACGACCTCCTCGAGGCGTACAAGGATGCTCGTCAAATCTCGCAGGCCGACAAAGGTCTAGAAAAATCTGCGTGGAACGCTCTGATACAGAAGCTGAACTCCAAGCATAAGCGGTTCCTCGGCAAAGATATTTCGTGTGGCTACACAACGTGTACACGGCGGTAACATTGTTGTGTTGGACAGACCAGTACAAGGCCAAGATGACGCGACTCTTGCAATATTACGACCTGTACATGGAGCTGAAGAACAAGAGCGGTGTCGGTGTCTGCTGGCAGACCGGGAAGCTTACCCTCCCTGACAACGTATGGGAGGAACTGGAGCGCGTAAAGGAGAAGAAGGTCATGAACAAGATCAAAACGTTCCGTGATCATGGTTTTGAGCACGAAGCAGCTTGCTTTTTTTCTGCAGGTGCTGTAGAATGTGCTATCAAAGCGCTATAGCTATTCAGTTTGTGCTAACGTAATTGTGGTACTGTGATAGGCGATGTTCGTGCTACTGGAACTGAGGCGGCTAGCGCGGAGGAGCACGTGAAATCTCTGGGTAAATCGACTAGCCTACAATCTGCAGCTCCAGAAAACGGTTGCACTGATGCACAAGCATCCAGCAGTGATGATGGCAACAGCGCTGGCGGTGGCGAAGACGGCAAAAACCCTGTTGATTCCGACGACACCGGTGAACAGCAGAAAGAAAATCTACCAAGCCATGAACAGCGCGTGAACAATGTCAAGCGTATTCGCGATGGAGCATCGAAAGCTCGAGGTACCTCGAAGTAATCTGGACGCTCCTCGAAGAATCTCCGCAAGGACGCCAACGGTGCTGAGTACGAGCGGCTGAGATCGCTGCTGGAGACAGCGAGCAAATACTTCGAGTTCAAGCTCGGCCGAGATACGGTAACGTCAGCCAACCGCCCAGCTAGTCCTACCATGACGCAGATGCTTGTGCAAGCCCAGAGGTTTGAGTACAGTGATGGCGACGAAGTCTATCCATGGACGGCTCAAATTTAAATGCCCAGCGGACTGCACGAATGTTTTGGCCATGATTTTGTTTTACTTTTTATTTATTTTTTTGGGGGGGGGGGCAATGCGCTTTGAAAGCGTGCTAAGTAGCGTTAATTACGGAGGAAACAGTGACGTTTATTATTTCGTTTTTAATCGCTTCAGTTTAGTAGATCGTACCAGGTCAGACAGCAAGGCGCAATGTATTGCTGTACTACCACCCATCCGGATCCTCTCACAGCATCAAAGGACAGGTTGCATTGGCCCCCACGCAAATACCACTCACTATTGATCTCAATTCGCACCGATACTGTCACTGCTACATTCATCATCAACGCTGCACTCATCATCACTGCTGTTTTCGTCATCGCTGTTGTCATCGTATTCCGAGGTTTCTTCAATTGAATCGCCTACAAGGTCGGAATTGATGCCATTGCGTAGAAATTCTTGGTACTCGCTCCACATTTCTCTTGCTATATACGAGTGCCAATCATCGCTACTGTTGAAATCAAATGGAATTGGCTGGTTGTTCGAGTTTGCTGCGAAATCTAATCGGGCTTCACGGCATGAACGACGGAAGTCACAGCCCAAATCGTCCGGGTCAAACTCTCGAATAAAATTGTGGATTACCATACACGCAAACACCACCGTTTTGATCATCATCATCTCGTAGTCCATACCTGTGCTGAGCACATTGAATCTGCGCTTCAAAATACCAATAACTCGTTCCACCACGTTGCGTGCTTTAGCTTGGTGAAGATTGAACAGCTCCTTTGCGTTTTGAGGCCGGCCTGCTTGTCGTGAAGACCATCCCTTCAGATGGTAGCGGACACCACGATAAGGTGTTAGAAGCTTCTTACTGAGTCCATAACCAGCATCTCCCAATATGAAAAAATGCTCTGGTAACCGCGTTAACAACCCACTCCATTGAAGAAAGAACAGAGGCGTCATGAGCACTTCCATCAGCACCAACGTAGGCAAAGCAAACTTTCATGTTCCAATCAGTAAACACCAACACGTTTGTGGTGATGTAACCCTAATGGTTACCAAAGCATACAAAATCGTCACGAGATACTTCAATCCGCAAGTGCGTTCAGTCCACAGCGCCGAGGGCTTGGTCAAAATGGGGGGGGGTGCTGAGGAGAATGACTCGGGCACAGCTACAGGAATGACCATTGATCCATGTAGCGCTTGAACAATTGCTGCAACTCCTCTTGTCGGGTACTTGTGAGCCGTCGAGTAAGCCAAGTCAAAGAGCGCATCTTGCGCTCGGCAAGTCGCCACCGTACCAATCCAGTTCAACGCCACACCAAGGAGTTCAGGTTGGTCGCGTATGGTATCGTGAATGAACGGTTTACATAGATCAAACAGCGCGTCAAATGTTTGTGGATCCATACGGAAGTTATCACGAAAGAACTTGGCGTTTGAAGACGCATGGATTGCTTCGAAGAAGCGCTGCCCGTTAGCAGTTGTAAGACCCAGTAGTCTCACAGCCTTCTCGTGTGTCTCCTTGCGTGAGGATCGCTGGGCACCACACAGTAGGGGAACACAAGCCACGATGATAAGCAGCAGTATCAGTTCGTCCATCTTCGCGGCTTCTGTTGCGAGGGAAAGTACCCAAAGTAATATTTTGTTCATGTCGTGAACACGAAATTAGAAATGCGGTTCTACGTTGCGGTGATGGAATCACAGTGATGCATTTTCACTTGCGTGGAATGCTTATTCTGTTTAAATAACGATAGTCGCGAACACGGCCTTAGATATTTATTCTTCGGATCACAGTGGCATTCCAGGGCCTTATACTATAAACCTCGTCTCTAATACTGCTAGTCCGGTTTGTACCGAATGGGGTTTCCAAATGGCTGCAAGAAGCGCTGGATCAGACAATTTCCCGGGCATAGTAAAACCAAGTATATATTTGTGTTGGACTAAACCCAGACTTAATTCACAAAAAATACACTTACTCCATCCCAGAAGTACAAATTAAACAACCAACGATTCGATCAACGATCGCCCAGCAATGGAAGATTGTTGGGACTTCCTCCCGCCCTGGTGAGACGTTCTCAAAGATTGAATCACCTACGCAAATATCTACTCGGATCCCGGGGTGTGGGCGGAACGCAAGTACAGTATGGAGGTTAGGGTGCCATTGCGATGCGAAATATCTGCGGATTTTTGTTCCGACGGGATAAAGTGGCGGGCGAAAAATTATTCCAAAACCAATTTAAGCAATTTCGTGAAGCTCTGGCCTTACTATCAGCTGTGGCTCATGTGGACCAAGTGGCATGGCAATATTTACTACAAGAACATTGCGGAGTGAATCTCGGGAAACCAGGGAATGTTCAGTTTTAACGAGAAATTCCGGCTGAATTCATTCTAACTGTGGACCAAGGTGAAGATTGGAGATCCAATATGGAAGACCATTTGGGTCTGGATATTGTCCTCTTGTGTGGAACTCAACTCCATACGAACCCTTCGCAGGCATATTTAGAGACTCTGGCTAAAATTTCTGCTCTAGACAAGAGTCTACAACAAAATAAGCCTGGAGTGGATGTTGGCATTCCGGTCTACATGCTCTATCCGAGTAATGACTTTACATCAGATGGACCGATGAAGGATATTTTGGTTAGTAAGAAAGCTATTCAAGGTATGTGGACGAGTCTAGAACAGAAGAATGTGCCATCTGGTACACTGCGCTGCACGTTCGTACTGAAACCTCTTGTAGCAGAATTCGAGGGTCTGATGGCTTCGGAAAAAAATGATGAAGGCAGTTGGAGATTCGATCGAGCAGAATATGTGGTTCTCACAGATTTCGTTAACAGCAGAGAGGGATCCTGGGCTGGCAGGTAATGAATGCGATCAGCGGCATCATTTTGGCCAACTATTTAGTCACCTATTTGGTGACTCTCGTTGCTCTCGCACATTGACTTACTGTACGGAGCTGGTTCCAGACAGCTGTGCAGCAATTCAGCGACAGATTGATTATCTGGAACTGGATTGTAGCTTTAGCCTTGGCGTCGTCGATGTTGAGGCTTTGAGTCCAGCGCTGGCTGTGAACCAGACTACGAAGAATCTTACGATGAATCGATTCGCTGACGAAGACGAGCAGATCGGTACAGACGACTGGTTTGTGTGTCTAGGTTACGCACACTTCTCAAAGCGCGCTCGTACTTACTCGGGACTGGAATCACTTACCAGAGGTCGCAAACGCTGAAAACCGGGTGGCCGTATCCGTCCGTACCGACTTGTCGACAGGTTTCGTATGTCCGTGGCTATCCGTACCCATTGTTCGGGCAACCGTGGGTGGCCGAATGGTTGACTTCGGTTAGCCGGGAAAAAAGAACGATGTGTATTTATTAGCATTCAGTGGGTTACCTAGCTTTTCCTCATGACATCTACGTTTGACCGAGCGACAAGTATATCGTTCAGCACCGAGGGGCTCAACATACTTCGCTTTAACCTAAATGCATTGCCAGCGTCTGAGAAATTACTCTCTGACATAGAACTCGATGCAGGAATCGCCAAAATCGATTTGGCTACGAATCCCAAAGCTGGGAATCTGGGAGGCTCTCCATTTTCACTAGGACTGGACACCTTTTTCCACCACTTGAGCAAATCAAACTTGACTCTTTCGGTGTCACTCAGCTTGGCAGATAAATATTGATCCAGCTCTAGCTCCTCTGGAGATGTGTTTGGCGGTACTGCAGTTTTTTTTTTCTTCAGATTTTGAACCGGAACAATTTGCTTGTAGGAAAAGAACAGCATGAGGTGGTCCGACCTTTAGTTCGTGTTCAATTCCGAGTTTAAACGCATTTAGATCCAGCGAGCGTGGTTTCTGTAGTTTCCGCGAGGTATCGTTTTGGACACCAGAACCAGCCACGACCATCATCGGCACGCGAAGGTGCTGATCGAGTGACAAACGAGTCCATCCTAGAGACGGCCAGCACAATGACACCAACTACGTGAAACAGGAGCGAAGCAAAGACCAGATACTTGCGCGGGTACGACGGAACTGTAAATGGGAGTGATGACCTCTGTCACTTTCTCTCGCCTATATTCGAAGTTTGGATCATGAGTTCTTGGATAAATTCTATGCTGTTGTTAGTTCGGAGAATCCTGAAGAAGAACTGTTTGGCTATCCGCGGTGCCGCGTCGATGAACGTATGGTGACACTACTTCCAGATGCTCCAATACGTTGGGCTGTTCGGGACTGGAAACCTTTGGAGCACTACAAAGGTTCAAGACCAAACTTCTTATCACCTTTGCTGCCCATGTGGGCATTTAGCGACGACGGAATTAGTGAGTGGGTAAATGTTGTGGTTCCAGGTTTTGGACGTTGCCAAGTCCGGCGTTGTGACATGGTTTGGAACAAAGAAGTTGTGATGAAATTCTGCTCCGACAAACTGATTTCGCTTACGCTCCATTTTGATGTGTAGGGATCGACGGATGGTCTATTAAACTTTCTGTCGGCTATTGGCTTTTGTCTGAAGTCATTAACACACGACGGACCGAGAGAAGAAATGAACGACGTCTCCATTATTGAAGGCTGCCCATACCTGGAAGAATTGTCGCTGTGTGGTGGCTCAGTTGACGCACAGATGTCTGTCGTTGAGGCTCGGGCGAATGAGGAGCCGGCGCTAACGCATAGTATTCACTGGCATGAATTGCATGCCCTTTCAAGCGATTTTTGTTCGATTTGAGCAATTCTCGCGCAAAATGTGTACGTCGGCTGCGTGTTCGACTTAATAGACCTTGGAGGGAGTGGGAGGCTCTTGAGCGAGTCTATGACCCGCCCAGTTTCGCAGCTGACATTAACGCGCTGACAAGCATGCTGGAAACGAATCGTACGTTGGAATATTTCGAGATAGTGATGGCGCCGGCGCATGCAGGTTACCACTGACACCTTTCAGAAGTATCATTTGAAGCCTATTGACCGCACCGAGAAACTACCAATTGCTGCGAAGATGGCATTTTTGAGCGTGGCATGGGTTGGAAAGGAGTCTAGTAGTGGAACCAAAAGGAGCAAGCCGGATGGGCTGCCTCTTTCGGCTTCGTTGGGACAGTTGGAGCAGCATTTGCTGTCCAATATATTCGCCTTTGCTGTTTCACCCGCTCTTCGAGAGGTTTACTTCAGCGTAGAAGCCTTGTCTCTCGGTCGGTGATTAATCTGTTTCTGCTTGATTACTTCGATGAATACAGAAACTGAGACAGACCAAACACATAATGTATAATTCCTATTTAACTTATAAGGTGATATCTGATATCTTCAGCAGTACAATAAAATTGCCCGAGAAGCTTTACAGTAAAAGTGTAGAGTGTGAGTTTTGTCACGGTGCATGGTCATCGGAGGTCGCAAACCGCAAACGACAGACTTTTTCTGGGGTTATACAGGTAGGGTCGGGACTTTAGGTCGGGTGTCCAAAAGGATGTGTTTGTGACGTAGTGTAAAACAATGTGTGGCTGGACGCAATATGCCAAGTATGGTAGCGTGGATGCCTCAAATGCATCGAACAGTAAATGAAAGGCTTTGGGAGAAGCGGGGCAGGCACTTATGTCAGTTCTTGAGTAATCCATTGATAGAACACCTACTATTCTGTACGAGCATTAACCTACGGGTACCCATACCCGTACGGTTAAGGTTTGGCCGTCCGCCGGCATCGAAAAGGAAATAGTAACCTAAATTGAGAGGTTAAGTGCAGACTATCAATTCTTATCTAAAACTTATACTTAGTAGTAGTCAATACAGCATTGACGACACTAGCTTTACGTGTAACGTCTGAAGGTAAGTTCCCGATACAAGGAGCGCGTATTGGATGAAAAGCATACACAACCATGTTACGCGTTGTGATTTCTGTTTGCGGTGGTTTATTGTAACGCATCTAACGATACAATATATGACCAATTTCGGGCAGCCGAAACTAGTTTTTGAACAACTATAGTCGTCCAACGAATCCTACGGGTGGCCACAAACTCTGCTGAGTATAGTAGTACTCTCAGCTGGTGCGGTTCACCACCATTTTGAGTTTGCTGTTTCTGATGGTCATTATCCTGCGCTTACTCAGCAGCAGCATCTAGAGCGCTACACTGTACCGGGCCAGCATTTACAAACCCGCAACTACAGCACAACATCAGATAGAAACCAGAAAAAGTGTTCTGCAGTTGAAAACCTGGAAATGACACCAAGCGATCACATCTCCATACTCACAATCCAGATCAATACCATGTAGCTCTGAGCGATATAATGAAGTCTTGATTTTCTATCGTGAAATTCTCTGTTTCAAAGTAGAAAGTTTCGAAATGTACGGCTAGATGCAAATTTCCCTTTACTTTCTGGCGTTGCAAGTGTCCGAATCCGAATTCGAATTGAGTTTGTCAATATTATTGTATAACTTCCGTTGTTGTCGATTTAGATGCCAAATTCAGTTATCAAGCATTCGCCGTAATTGATACATCGCACCACTCAATCCACTCAACCCAAAGCAGGACATGTACTGGATCCGATCTCGACAGTAGACCGCATAAAGGAGAGGAACATATTCAACGCTGCCCATCACTGATTTCATTTTAGTTATTTGCGATATAGATTCCTCATGGCCATTTTCAATCGGCGGATGCTACAGCCCATGCTTTCTATCTATGTAGGTCAGAATACAATACTAAAACCAAATAATAAAGACACATCGCAAACACGGCAGCAATCATTTAGAGACAGTAGGACAATGTCATGAAATCGTAGCTGGCCGACGTATTATAGATTCTATCGCTTAAATAACCCCCTTAAAATCCTGAAAGTGCCGACAGGACCCTAAGCCGAGTGCTATTAAATCATGCTAGGTCCTGAGTTTAAGTCTGCATGCTGCGCACACAACCCTTAAACCGCAGTCGCCGTTTCGGCTTGCCAAGCGAGATGGGTTCCACCGCCTCCCTCAGAAAACATGGACTTTAGATTTTCCGTATTCAACCTGGTGTTTCTGCGCCCTGTACTGTATGTGTTATACAGTACATGTACACACAGACCTCCCATATCCGATACTCTATTAAATGATAATACCTGTTATGTGATCGAAGAAATCGGTGTCGACCAATCTGAACAATATAAATAATTGTACTTGTCTGACCTGATAATCGAATGCTACAGTTCCTCAGAAGTGATACTATCTGTCGTACTCCTCCCTTTTAGGGTCGGACAACTGCTGGCTGTTCATCACGAGTGCGGAACCGTGCTCAGATAGTGCAAAGCGTAGGTATCAGACAGATTAAGCTAACTTACAAAGAAAAAGTATAAAACTCTCTCTCTTGTTGGCTTTGGGTTTAGAGGGAAGATTCACGACTGACTATCAAATACAGTAGCGTCGGCAGCTCGACGTCTTTACCTTTGAGGATGACAACCCTCGATCGTCTCCTTGGGTCGCGCTGGCATGACCTCCATCCTCAACGTCGCCTCGCCGGTCTCTCAGCTATTTGTTTAGCGAACGCGGCGTGTCATCTCCTCGTGGGTACGCGATATCATGACTTGATATCTCGCGTCAGCTTGGGCAGCTCCTCCTTTGAGAGAAAGTGGCACTTGGCCGAACGACACTAAGCTAAGTGGCATACACAGAATGTAGCCATCACCGCTGGGCACCGTTCGGAGTCGTTCTCGCGAGCTTGGCCTTGCGCAGGAACTCCTGGCGTGTTGCATTGCCAACCCGCCTCGGGACATTCTCCCTGACTTGACGGACGCCGTCCTCGGCGTTCCACCGTGCGCGAGGCTAGCTCGCCACGCTCGCATCGAACAGTATGTACTGCCACTTTAGACGGTGTATCAACATCTACTCCACATATTGCCTCCCTTCCAGGTGCTAGACCGGCGCTCGCGTCGTAGAAATCTTGTAGCTCCTCCACGTCCTGACGCTGTAACTTGCGTAGGCTTGTGGTTTCAAAATGTTCAAGGTCCTTGGCGCTAGCCCGCATGCTCGTCAGTGCATGAGCGAGCACAGAAGCAGGTGAAACTGGTTCCAGCTTGCCGTCCGCATCTCCAAGTCGCCAAATGTGAGCGAATAATCCAATCAGGAAAGCACCAGCGCTTATCAAAAGACCGTATGAGGTCCATTCAAAGTACAGATTTGCAGCATTTAGTGTGAGGACAGCCAACACCACGCCGACACCACCTTGAAGCACGAATTCGACCAGGTCATACATCGTCATGGGTACATGAATTGCCAACGAGCCTCCGAGGATTACACCCCAGCAAATCGCTCGCACAACTTCACAAGTTCGTCCCCAAGAGGCTGTCGCCGCTTCCAGTGATGCCGTGCTGTACAACTCGATGGAGTGCAGGGTTTTCAGGATCAGGTCGGGCAAGTAGATATGGAACGTGGCGTGAGACGCGTTCCACCAGGTGCGAGCTATGACGCCGAAACGCCCATACTCATCAGCGTTTTTCTCCAATACCTGGAGCGGGACTACAAACATAGCACCCCATAAGGCGTAAGCGTACGCCGCACCACGGAGTCGACGAATTTCCGGCTCACACAGAACATCTTGGTAGCGAGATATAAACATACTCCACATTCCACATTGAAGAAACAGCACGCGCCACACTTGGCTCAGGATCGCCCACATCACGTTGCGAAGCGGGTCGTTAGCACCCAGGCGCCGATGCAGCACGCCCCAGTGGTGATGTGAGCGAACGGCACGGAAGACACCTCGTTCGTGACAAAACCTGTGCTCAGATACTCCATTCGAACTTCCGATGTCTCCAATGAGGCACAAATTCCACTCTGCTCGCATACGGCTGCCGCAGCGTCCTTACCCGCACGTCTGCTAGTGATATGTCGCAGCCACGATCGCCGTTTTGGCGGAGACGTCAACAGGCCTGAAGAGCAGCAAACGCAGCCATCATTTATGGTTGATACTCAGATTTGTGGGGCGGCCTCTGCACCGTCCATACTGTGCTGTTCTCGTCGCGTTCCAAAGACCACTGGCGACTGAGCTTCTGTCCGTGGCAACATCCCCCATAGTAAACTCCAGTCATTCCACTTAGCAACACATTCGTTGTCACTGGCGGTCTGCATTCGACAATCAGCGCTCGCACACCGGTACACCATGGCCGATCCACGTAACCCCACAGAGGAGGAGCAAGCGCTCGTTCGAGCGCTTGCCAAAGTCATTCAAGTGCGACATCGTGCCGAAGCGGCGAAGCAGGCCACAGAGGGGGCTCGCGACGCGAAGCGCGCGTTCTGGATGGAGATGCGAGCCGTGCTTGCTGTAAATGAAGGCACTATCGGTGGCGAGATCTTGGATGACGTGGCAGAGGCGGTATTGGAAGGCACTGGCAACCCTGTCGACGCCTTAAGCGGGCTTATCTGCATTTCGCCTCCTCCATCTCGCCAGTGTGGGGAAGGCAATCCTGCAGTACACCCCCTCTTTACGAACTTGTCTGAGTTGGTTCCCACGGACGCTCTTGCCGACGTCTCTAAGACCAAGTCCAGGTCCAAGTCGAAGGCGAAGCGTCCCGCTGCCGCAACCAGCCGGTCACATACGGGTAAGAAGTCGAAGAGCACTGCCGTTGTTACTCTTGAAGCCAAGGCGGCTACTGTGGCGTCCGTGGTCAAACCCGCCGTGTCGTACCTACCGTGGAAGATCTCCCCAAAGGCTCCGAAGGCTGTGAAATACGGCTTAGAAGCGTTGTTCACCCAAGCCCACCAGTTGGGCGTCTCGGCCTTAGCGCTGGTGTATCCGTGGGAGGGCGAACGCGTCTGGTACGACGCGAACGCCTTCCCCCATGTATACTTAGCGCACTGGCGTTTCTGGCACGCGTTTCGGTCCATCTTTTTCAACTGGGCATTGCACGACCCCATTGAGCGAGCTCTGCTAGGGCAGCGACGGAAGCGCAAGATGGCTGCCGTTCGGGCGCGTCTCAGCTTCATCAGCATGTGTATCGAAACATGGGGATATTATGGGTTCTTGCACCGGCTTGAGTCAACGGGCCACCGCAATCTCATGAGGTGGGGAGGCGCCACCGGTAAGTACTCAACGAAAACGAAGCGGAGTGAGGTGAGTCCGGTCGACAATCTTGGAGAGCTGTGGCGCTCCGACGTGGATGCATATCAGGCCAAGGTGAAGAATGCTCTTGAGCCGTTTTACTTGGATGAGGAAGGTTTCGCACATGTGACCGCCATCCTGGAGTATTCCAGCGCCTTGGATCCCACCGAGACGGAGCGAGATAAACGCCTAAGTCTTCGAGCTCGGGCACGCATCCGCCTCGACATCACGTCGAACAAAAAGGCTCTTCCACATTGGGTTGGCCACAAGTCCAAGGGAGTTTGGCGAACACTGATTGACGACAGTAAAACTCGTTGATGCGCCTCTTGGTGTATGCAAAAAGCGAGGTGCCATGCTTGAACAACTTGGTGACGATCCTACGCACGAATTGTACCGGATTTGGATCGATAACTGGGATAATTTGCAAGGCTAAGGGGTATCTTACAAGCGGGGTAATGCCCACATAACACAAACAACCGGATTGAGTCCAAATTGGAGAAGATCGAGGACATCACCAACGAATCTTTCTCGATAGATCAGCTGCTCTCAACGCTCACTACGCTCCAGGAATATTCACATGAACAGTAACTGGAAGGATACCATCGGGTTCGGAGTCGGCTTGCGCAAGTTGGTGAGGATCTGGAGCTGACCTTTTTGGGTCTTCAACTTAATTCGTTTGCGTTCGACTTGGTCTCGAAGCAGCACGAATTAGCCACGTTTTAGAACGCAGACTACAACTTAAATCTGGCTGCGGAAGGCACGATGGAGATGACGAACCCACATTCATGAGATTCGCACGTTGCAAACACGCGGGTAAGTACGATGGGTGAAAATTCGGTGCTTCGGTGTAGTGTTGGTCAAATGGCTTTGTTGTTTCTGCGGCGTACAGACAGGTTCCTGCGATTCCATTTCCATGTAGACGTGTTTGTTGCCGTACCGTCACGTCATATACGTCAGGAGCGCATGCAATTTCGAAACGGTGCTGCCACCGACACGCTAATTCCCTACGAGATGGATCGTTCAAAGTCCAGCGAACGCTATCGGTAGTGGTGGTAATCCACGCGGGGGGCTCAAGCAAGGCAAGTGTCCACCTCTGCCCAAAGAGAAAGCTTTATCTAGCGGTGCAATATACCGTTACGCAAATGCGACAATGGAGAAGATAGTGGATCTTATGCCACAACAATCTACATCTACCTTCTGAGCCGCCTTGCAATGGCTACATGACTTCTACGAAGCGTTGAATTCCGGAAGTGTGGTAGACTTCGTGGAGCACGAGGTTCCTGTGTTTACCGGACTATCGCAGGTCGCATCTGTAGAAGGAGCTCGATTCTCGCGTATGCCCTTCTCAGATGTGATGCTTCGACCCCAATCGGCAACGACGCGTCTGTTACGAACAAAGAGCGTCGCGGCGTGGACAACACCTGCGAGAGCGGCGCCTCGGCAGATGCAGCTTCGAATAGTCAAGATGACAGCGATATGGAGGCAGTAACAGAGGCGAGATACAAGATAATGCTACTGGAGCATGTCTCGGAGTCTGAACAGATGCAGACCAAATCTGCACCGAACGATACCGAAGCTACACCGAAGCCTACAAAACGTGGTGATACAACGAAGGAGGACGCCCAAGGCAGCTAACCGGTTTTTCGCGGACCGCCTGGTGGCGAACGGAATGACCAAGGCACAAAGCAAGACAGCACAGGTCAAAACGGATCGTGAACTTGTGTTCCAGCCAACCGTAGCCGATGTCCATATTGGGTCGGCATTGCGTCGGAGTCACTGGAATGTCAACGGTGAGTCAAGGTTGACTCGTAGCCAGCTAAAGGTGGGTCACAATCGCCGTCAACCGGTTGGCAACGTCGGATCAACGTTGAGCCAAGATTTGGTCTTTCATCTGGCAACGGAGCGAGTACGTCGCGACCGGGCACCTGCGCTACTTCTGGGAGATGGCTCGGTTGATGCAGAGAGTACAAGGTGGATGAAGTCGACCACCCGAACAACGACGCCCATTTCTGGCCACCATCCCCCAAGCGACCTCGCGTTGACGAGGAGAGTCTACTCGCTGAAGCAATACGACTGCGCGACTAGTGAGGGCGACGTCGACGATGCTCCGTCGACGTACCAGCAAGTGAAGAAGAGTAATGATGCAGTCGAGTGAGTGAAGGCGATGAACGCAGAGTTGAGGGCTCATGCGGAGAATGGCTCGTGGACACTGGTACTGAGGAAGAAGGATACCCTTCCAATTGGATGCAGATGGGTGTTCGGTAAGAAGCACGACGACCATGGACGAGCCGCCCGGTACAAGCCAAGCGTTGTCGCGAATGGGTTCAAGCAAAAGTATGGTGTCGACTTCTTCGAGACCTACTCGCCCGTGGCGAACATGAACTCCATCCGTGTGGTGTTGGCTGTGGTGGTAGCCGATGCGTACTTGATCGAGCGATTGGATGCTGTCACCGCGTTTCTGAACAGCGATCTGCAGGAACGAGTGTTATGGAGGTGCCATACGGCAGCGCTAACGCTAAAAAAACACATGTACAGATTTGCCAAGGCTATCTACGACCCGGAGTAGACAGCGAGTGCATGAAACAAGCCGATCCATGTTGGCTTGATGAAGATCGGAGTCAATAGATATGGGGCAGACCAGTGCGTCTAAGGCAAGGGTACAAAGGGCAACTTCGTATACGTGTGCATTTATGTCGACGACATGATCATTGCGGCCAAGACCAGCGGGGGGATTCAAGAGGTCACGACGGCGCCCAAGAACCCGTTCAAGATGAAGGATTGGTGGTATGGAGATTGACCACGATCGGAAATCCGGTACGCTGACGATCAAGTGGACGAGCTACATCGACGACGTGATTAACAGGTTTAACCAGCAGAACTCCAAGGCGGTTGTGAATCAATGCGAGTCAGGCTTGACGTTGGCGAACGCGCAATCGCCAACTGCGCAGGGACATGCGGTCGAAGCCGTACCAAACTCTGGTCAGATGCTTGCTCTATACTACGGCGCGCACGTGCCCGGACATTGCATACGTCGTGACGCAATTGTTGAGGTTTCTCGAGAATCCCGGACAACAAGATTGTAAAGCTGTAATTAGGGTATAAGGCTACTTGACGTCGACGCGTGACATGGGAGACGTCTACAAGGGTGACACCAGCGACTTGCAGGTGGAGGCATATACGGACGCGGACGGGGGGGGGAGGGGAGGGGGGGGACAACTTTGACGACCGACGATCGGTGTCATGGGTCATGGTCATGCTTAAAGAAGTGACTGTGGTATTTAATTCGAAGTACCAGCACGGTTGCTCTAAGTTCGGCGGAGGCAGAGTACATGGCACTGAGCTTATGCACGCAAGAGGTTCTACAGGTGCGTGTAATGCTCAAGGACCTGGTCCACCAGCAAGTAGGAGCGACGCATGTCTGAGAAGATAACCAAGGTGCGATCGCGTTGGCAAGCAACGCAGGTTATAGTTCGCGCATCAAGCACGTCGACATCCACCACCACTTCATTCGCGAGAAAGTGGCTAGGAATATCATCGTGGTGAACTACGTCAGCGCTGAAGGCTAGTTGGCAGACGTGCTCACCAAGGCGTTGGTGACCAAGCGGCTGAAGTACTTGCTCGAGGCAAGTGGCATCAGCACCGAGTCCGCTCGGCATGAACGGTGAGTGGGAGTGTTGACCTGGTGTGCCGCCAATGCACCCTTGTAAGAAACGGACATGGCTTGCGCGGATGACATTGGCGCTGCGGACAACACGGATATCATAGACGACGCGACCTGTACGACTTGCATGGTTAGACGGAATTTGGATGCAAACAACTGATTGGTTTAATAGGCTGCATCAAGTGATCTGATTGGCTAAGAAGTCAACGGTGATCCGATCGATCTCGATGGCAACCCAACGTTACCGCTGGGACTCTCACTTCCACCACATCAATGTTGCCCGACGGAGCCCTCGTCGACTTCATAAAATCATCATCAACGGGTTGTTGATGCTGCCGTCGAGGTTGAACTGCTTCATCGATACCTTTGACCACAGTGATCACCTCCGTGTTTTCCGTCATCACCGTGTCATAGATGTCGTTCACTCACGTTCACGAGTTTAATAGACCGAGTCATTTTCAACCGGTTCGTTTCCAAGTCGTACACCCGATACCCTTGGTGTTCTCAGCATAACCGAGGAACATACAGTTGAAGCTCTTCGGTTCCAGCTTCGTGCGTTTGACACCATCAAAATGTGCGTATCCTACAGATCCGAACACCCGAAAATGGTCCGGTAGGGGCTGCACCCTCAATCCCCACACATACGGAGTCATAGTCGGATGCGTGCTGTTAGTCGAACGGTTGATCAATTACACTACCGCAATTAACCGCCTCTGCTTACCACAGCGTCATTACACCCTTGTAGTGCAACATACTTCTGGCTTTCTCTATGATGGTACGGTTTATGCGTTCCACCACTCCGTTATACTGCGAGCTGTATGGAACAGCCTTCTGGTGCACGATACCACCGCGCTGGCATATTCCGTCCAACATCTTGATAACCTATCCCGTGTCTTTGTCCGAGATCAAACACTTGATTCGCTCTCCCCACTGGTTCTCGTACATAGCTTTGTACGCATGGAACTTGATTTAGAATTCGCCCTTCTTCTTCAGGAAGTAAACCTCGACATCCTTGAAGTAGTCATCGACGAAGGTGAGCCCAAATCCAACCCCCCCCCACATAAAAACTTCGTCCTTTTACTGATCATTGGTATTCCAGGCGTTGCGCGCTGCATTTTTGCCGACGCGTATCTATTCAAATGGCCCATTTGACCGTGACAAAGCACCCACTCGCTGTCAGCATCTGAGTATGCCACATATTGCGCGGTTTCCAGCTGGCCGTCCAGCGTGTAGGCCTTCCCGATCATTTCCCCCGAAGCTATCGCTCTCTTGTTGTCCCAGATGCCACATGACGTGCGTTAGAACTTAACGGTGGGACGACTCTCGGCTATCTTGCCCACCGACAACAGTCATCGATCCAGTCCTGGGGTGTGGAGTACTTACACCATCCTTATGGGCTTATCGTCAATGCTCTTTAAGCTTACCGACCTAGCCCCAGCCACGCGGGGCTTCTTGTCGCCCGCGACCGTCCCCTCGATACCGGTGGCCATGTCCTTGTAGTCAAACAAGTCCCGCGCGGCGGCATGTGCGCCGTCGCACCACTGGTAATCAGCCACCCCGCCTTCTCAACAGCGAAGACCGCATCGTCGCCGGCCTTGCCGTTGTCGTTGACGCTCGGAAGTCCCGCTTCATGTGGCCAATTTGGTCACAATTAAAGCACTTGCCCTTGATACCACTATTTCTCTTCGCGCCGTTGCCCTTGCGACCGTCGCTTCTGGCCCTCGCCGAACTTCCTGTTCTTGAGCTTACCCCCGTATGTGGGTGGCATTCAACGCACGAGTCGTAGTTTCCTTCTTCTATCGCCGCTCGTACTTGTTCAGCAGCTGCTCCTTTACCTCGATCCTTGGAGTTCTCTACGATCGACAGAATCAACTCGTACTCCTGTTCAGCAGAATAACGAGCTGGCTAGCCTCTTCCAAGGATCCACCAGCGTCTGTTACCCCACAATAAGCTAGTCGAACTTGTCCAGGTGCTACGCCATTGACGAGCTGTCCTTAACTGTTTTTGAACTCATTTAGTCGGCGCGGCATGGACACACAGTTGTGTATCATGGTCCGGTTGTAGAACTTGCGCGGAGTTCCGTACGCTTGAATCGCCTTTGTTGTAGCTCGAAGGGTTGTTTTATCGAAACAGATCATCGCTTACTCGAACGAGTCCTCAAGCAGAAATATCAACCGGCGATTGTGCGCTGGTATGATTTGCTTGTCGGGTTCAATTTACGATTTAGATATATACCGGGCTCGACAACACCGTCGCGGACGCAATGAGTCGGCGGCCGGACTTTGAAATCAACCTTGGGAGCATAAACAGCGGTAAATTTGTGCTAGTCGGCGGCCACAATCAAAGTCACTGCTGGACATGATTCGATCTGCAAAGAGAAAAGCTGGTTTTACCTAGCCATCCCTCCCGAAGCAGCCGCCAGAAGAGCCCACGTTCATATTTGTGGAGAAGGAGAATCTCATTCGATGTGTGTCGGGGGATCGCTCTCGGATTTTTATCCAAACAGACGCTATTAAGCTCCAAACACGATTTTGTGGGAGTTGCATGTCAGCGCTGAACATCCGGGTTTAAAAAAATGATTGCCGTGCAACAACTTTTTTATTGGACGCGCATGCATCGAAAAAAAAAATACGCGACTACGTCTCAACGTGTGAATCGTGTTAGCGAAATAAGTCGCGTACATGAAAGCACCTGGCTTACTGCATTCTCTAGAGATTCCGACGGGGCCCTCGATTGGAATGGGCTTTATTACTGGGCTACTAGAACTGGGTACGACACAATTCTCGTCATTGCTGACAGATTAACTAAGCGAGTCCACTTCATTGAAACGGTGACATGGATCTCCGTTGAAAAACTTGCAGAGTTGTTTGTGAAGGAATGTCCATCATCATGGATTGTCTGTGGATGGGGTATCTGACCAAGATTCCAAATTCACATCAAAGGTTTGGCCATCGTGTTCGCGAATCTTGGGTACGAAGTTGAAATTAGCAACAGTACACCATCCGCGTACCGATGGGCAAGTGGAACGCATCGATGGCATCCTTTCCGGCTATTTACGCCACTACGTATGTGGTATTCAAGACGATTGGGATCAATATCTGGCGCTAGTAGAGTTAGCGTACAACAGTTGCTACCTGTCCAGTATCCAGATGAGTCCAGATCTTGGCTACGCGCCGAAGTTACCAAAAGATTTGCAGCTTCTAAAGGGCGAGCGAACCCAGCGGTAGATATCCAGACTCGAGTGGAATCTATTTTACGAAATTGGCAGGCTCACTTGCGGAAAAGTGCTGAGCGAATGAAGCTCCAGTATGATAAAGGCAGACGCGACTACACCTTTGCCTGGTCAAGTTGGGATTAGTGTCGAGCAAAGAGAGACTGTGCTTTTTATGTTAGTGAAAAATCAGGAGAACAGCACTCAAATCGACAAGCAAAGTGAGATTGGCTCCATCCAACGTGAGACAGTTCACTTTTGTGAGTTTGCTTGGCGATTTGAGTGCTGTTCCCCTTAGTTTTCGCTAACATAAAAAGCACAGTCTCACTTTGCTTGAAACTAATCCCAACCTGACCGGGCAAATGTGTAGACGTTTAACGTGGAAGTCATGTTGGAATGCACATTCAAGTTCAAGACCTGGTTTAACCGTAGTTGGGAAGAGAGCTGCGGCGTTGGAGAGATCAGGTCGTTGTATGAGAATGGTCTTGAACCCGTTAGTGTTTGTAGGAGCTAAAGTTGAGGGCAGCTAACACCAAAAGCTAATAAGTCTTCATTTTTCCATACTAGTGGCAAGTGGTCAGGATCGGATCCACATCCCAACGGGGTTATTATCGTGGAAGTGCAAGGATGCCTAAGCCAACGGCGGATGCGTCTTAGGAGGTCGAGGTCTCTGGGAAGTGCGGCCGGCCCATTAGCTAGAACGGGCAGAATTTTCAGTACTACAAGAAGCTCATGGAGACCGCTGTACGCAAGAAAAACGTGAATCTATACAAGGTGATGACAGGCGAGAAGAAGTACAGTGAGAACTTCTCGTCCTTGCAGAAGAGCGTCTGGGATGGATTGCAGCTAGATCTAGAGTTGATCTTCTCGTCCGCGTGCGCGGGCATGGGCCAGCAGCTCATGAATTTGGAGGGCGGCTCGGCCATTTGGAAGAATCTGTGCGATCGGTACGAGGGCACGGCCAACGAGCAGACCAAGGCCATGACCAAGGGGCAGCTGTACGCTCAGCCGGAATCCGCTAAGCGCAAGCAGAACGGCAAAGTAGAGGGACATCTCAACTACATGTGCCGGCTAATAGGGAGACTCCAAACGGTCGGAATGGCTCTTGACGACGCCATGTTCAGCGGGGTGCTGGTGTCAACTCTACCCTCCAACGAGCGATCAGACCGCTTGCGAGATTTTGTGAACACGGGGATGGACTGCGTAGACACGCCGGTAAAGATGGTGGCGATGGCCATCATGTTCGACAGAGCGAAACAGGCCGACAGCCAAATTAACCGGTCGTTTAGCATTGGAAAATAGTCTTCTGGTCAACAGAACAAGAGTGGGGGGCAAGACAAAGGTGGAAACGAGCAAGGCCGTTCGAACGGACAAGGAAAGTCTCGCGAATGTTTCGTGTGCGACAGCACCGACCACCTGAAGGTAAACTGTCCGGAGAAGCGAACAAGCAGGGCGGTACAGATGTAACTGAACAGAAACGTAAGGCGCGGGGGAACTGCACACTTTGCCAGGATGACAGCAAGTCGTCCAGCTCAGCGCACAGTGACGAGGAAATTGCAACTTTGGCGGGCATCACGACGACTGCGCGACAGGGCGCAAGAGAAGATGGCCCAGGAACTGATCATGGGGCTGAAGATGCAGATAAAGGCCTGCAAGAAGAAGATGCTGATACCAGTAGTGCTTGGTGGTATTTCGACACGGCTTCGAACTCTCATGTGACCGGAAGAAGGTCGTACTTCGTGTCGTTCACCGAGGTTCGGCTATAAGGAGCGTGCGTGGTTGTCGCCAAGCATTGCTTCGCGGATTGCTGGAGTGGGGACGGTGGCGCTAGTGAATGAGGTTGACGGAGAACAAGTCGTCATGTATGTGGACAACGTTTTCTACGTACCAGACGCAGAGTATGGACTGCTCTCGCCAGGCTTGGCGCACGAACTAGGTTTCGAGTTTTGATTTTGACCGAGCGGCTCGAAACTTCACGATCTCCAGTGAAGGAAGACGAGTGGTCATAGCCACGCCACAAGAAGCGACCTGGGGCTTCCAAGTTACACACCCATCTCACGGTGGAATTGTGGAGCCGGAGAACCGCTCATTGTGCAACTACACGATGGCGGAAGGAGTTGGCTCATTGAAACTTGGCATGAGCGGATATGCCACACTTGCCCGCAGTATCTGAAAACGATGGTGGACAAGGGGCTCGTGCTGTGCATGATGCTAACATAGCGCCAGCAGGGTAAGATCAAAGATGTTTTCCTGAAAGGTATGGCATTCGGAGCTGGAAAGGATCAGGGGCGATTTCGAAAAAAGCTATTCAACTACCGGAACGAGTTACTAGTTCTGGACATTTTCACGGAGAAAATGTGAGGAAACGATGTGTCATTTGGCAGCCAAGCTGTTCAGCAATATTGCGCTCGTGATGATGGGCCAGCACCATGAAGTTTTGGGGGTGTCCGATGGTACCTATAAAATTGATTTCCTCAACTTGACATTGATTTCTTTTGGTACTTGTGGTCTCTGGTACACTAAGTCCAACGAGTATCAACACAAGTTTTACCCTGTGGCTTTCATGTTTGTTCGCGCGGAAACAACATTCGCCTACACAAGGCTGTTCACCGTTGTAAAGGACTTTGCTCTGGCCTTTTTTGGTGGAAGTTTGACTTGCGTATTTGGCTCCATGGATCACTCCGGGGAGATCGCAAGCGCATTTCGCAATCTTTGGTCGGACATTCTCCTGTTAAATTGCTGCACACACTTGGACCAAAAGGCAAGGGAGTAGATAGGATTGTTGCAAGACAAACAGGAGTACGACGACGTCATCAAACCTCAGCTAGAGCAGCTAGAAAGCGCTAGAAGCCAAAACCAATTCTTCGGTCTATCCAAGCTCATTGTCACAAACCGGCGGGATCGAGATGAAGACGATTACGCTGACTGGCTTGAAGAACAATATCTAACGGATCCGTGGGATTTGTGGTTCATCATAGCAAGCAACAGACCAGGAGTTGTCCCCAACCAGAACGCAATCGAAGCACATTAGTGCCATCAAGACGGTAGCAGCCGGTCACCTACGCAGTGCTATTTCTCATGTGTTGGCGGCTACGTTACCAAAAAGATTGATTTACTGTGGGCGAGACGACAATATGGATCCCATCAAACAGTATACTCCTGGGCCAATCGACGAAAAAGTCTACCAAGCCGCCAAAGCCCTCTGCAAAAGCGAAAATCACTACCCTCACCACAAAGGGAAAACGAAGCATGCAATCGCGCAAATCGACCGGTACTACTTCAACGCTGACTACTATGTCGTCAATGACGAATGTGTACGGGCTGAAGGTGACGAAGCCCAGAACGACACAGTACGCAAAGTCGCTGGATGGTACCCTTCAAAATGACGAGGTGGTGGAAAATATTAAGCTCTCGTACCAGTCCTTGCACGCTGTGGACGTCCTTACACGAGTGCACATTGATCATGACTGAACGTCCCCAAGCTGGACGATCCGAGAGGTATTTCAGCATACACGAAGTTTGTCCGGGAAAATCTATCTAACTCTAACTATGTGTGTATGACTCTATAGAGGTCGAACGTATCCGCTCAAGTTCAAGTGTGACTGCAAACTTTTTTTTCAGAATGGCTGGCTGTGTGGTCACGTACTGGCATGCCTCCATCTTGTCGATGGCGTTGACTTCTCAGTGATGCTGAAAGGCTTGCCGGTTAGAAGGCCATCTGGTCGCCCAAGGAAGAAAAAAGCAGTGTCTGGAGCGCGAAGACTTGTCACCAGGTGAATATAGAGAGGGCGCTCTCACTACTCGGCTTATCGAGAAGCCGGCCAGTGTGATCAACTGGAGTGTACTTGATACGTGGCCTACTAAGAACAAGCAAGTCGAGATTGAGGACCGTGATCACGTGGGGATTGTCGAGCCACCATTTATGAAGAGAGGCGCACGATACTGGGACGTGTACTTCGCTGAAAACGAGATAAAAAGGTGACAATGGCAGTTGAGCGGCTTGCGACGACAATCAACTATGCCTACAGAATGGGACACCACATCTTGCCCTAGAAATTAACATAAGCCAGTCTCACGACTCGTGGGATAATTGCATATTTGTATGAGTAGGTAGATTCACTACGTGTCCAGGCAGTGCTGAAGGTTTCTCGCTTCCTTAGCAGGCTCCTAACAAAAAGAATTAATTTTCAAATTTACTTCCCAATTCATCTAGTCTATTCATCAATTCGTAAAAACAAATATGGCATGCAATAAATCCGGTTGGTATGGAAATCATCTTTTTTTATTTTTGGCATTGAAAACCAACTTTGGTGGCGTGGAAAAAAATACCCCATCATCTCATTATTACGGCTGGAATCGATCGGTCTAATGGAGTGGGAGTGGGTTGTGGTTCTCGTCTTATGCAGTGTCTTCCGTGTATAGTTGGCACAAAGTTTTGAACGCGTAGCGCAGCACAGCTGGAATTGGTGATGCTGTGCCGCCAATGGTTTTTGTTACAGGAAGGAGTTTGCTTTCCTGGACGTAACGGTCTAGTTAATGGCACGTGTGATTGTATGCAGCATGGACTTTGACTTTCCCGTCTGGGACAATAACACAATTTGCGGCGGTACACACCATCTTGGGATTGGTTCACGTCGAGATAAGTGATTGGATCGCAGGTAAGCTTTGGTCATTAGTTAGCCCCGATTGCACATCTAAGGAAGCTCGAGTGGGTGGGTGCTCGCATGTAGCCCTAGATCGAAGTGCTACCAGATACGTCAGAAGAGATAAGTAGTGACATCTTTTGGCGTCTCGCTCCAACAGCAACGTGGTCGCATTGTTGCCTTGATAGCTCGCTGGGTTCTGCTTCCCTGCAAGGGTGTTTGCTGCTGGTCAGAGACAGGTACACTACATACAAAGTATCCAGAGATGTGCAAGTACAATGCGAAGACCGCATTCTACTTCACATTTGCTCTGCAGATTCAATTCTGACGAGCGTCTGACAAGTCTATAACAATTTGAGGCAATGGAAAATAAAAATAAACGCCAAACGAATCCTAGTCGAGGTAACTGACACGCTAGAGCTTCGTACCCAATTTTGACTGCAGCTAAACTCACCATGAGCCGAACATACCCCTATTGCCTCTGGTTTTCCTATATCCTATTCAATACTGTACCGCATCGTTGAATTCATTGTTCGTACTTGATCTGCACGGCGTTTGTGGGTTGCGATAGTTTGCATAGGAAAGTACAGCTACATGTGGGTTCGTGATTTTTTGTAGCCATACTATAAATTTACATGATAAGTTACTGGGCTGTGCTCTCTGCTGCTCACTCCGCTTCCACCGTCAGTATTGGGCTGATCGCGTGAGGCGAATTGAGCGGGGGCCTTGGGTCCTATGAGGGTTGTCGCCGTTTGGTTAATTCCCCGTCCAACACTCAAATGGTGAGTCTACACAACAACTGTACCTGTGCGCTATCACTGCACTGAGCTCTGACTTGCTTTGTTTGCTTGCAGGTCGCGGGACCTACCACCGTAGCTTAACGGCAAAGCGCCCTTAGTGGGAGAAGGAGGTCCGACTCCTCCCGGTGGTCTATTTTCAGGTGCGACTCGAAGGGGCGCGGACCAAGTCCGGTGGCAGCGGTAGCAGCTTGGCGGTCGTGGTAGCAGCTTGGCGGTCGTGGTAGCAGCGCGGCAGATGCTCAGCGCTCAAGGTTGCGACGGCTAGGCATGGTAGAGCAATGAAGGCGTGCGTGCACCAGGACAGAGTGCAGATAGATATGAAGGCAACAGCTTTGGGTTCATGCAGTAGGTTGTATTAACGATGTAATACATGCGAGTGAGCGTCAAAGTGGTTGGTCTTATCGCTATGCTATGTTTGGTCTAGACTATAGCTTCTTCGTAGACGTCGCACGTTTCCTCAATGTCCTTGAAAGCATCAATTGAGTCGATAGGGATTTCAGATGCACGCAGGGGCATAAGTAGCGAGCCTCAGTTAGGTTCTTGGGGTGGCTCCACGGGGGCGAGAACGTAACACTTAGATCAGCGATCTGGTCGATCCGGGCATTCCGAAATTCAGCCTTGATCTTGGCCGACGAAAGCTCTGCCCAAGCATCTTTGATCCAGGTCACCAGGTTGATGCGTGACGGCGCCACCATCTTGAACGCAACCGCTACATCTGCAGCACGAAGTTGGCCAACCAGGAAGTTTACCACTCACGTCGAAGCCGCGACTTGAACGGGCAATATATGCGGGATGGCACACGTAGGTGTAGCCAGGAGATACCTTCATGAGCTCGACGTTGAGCAGCCTTGCAAATATCAGCACGCATGTGCGCCAGTGCCCCGAAAAACCGTCCCATAGTAGCAGGACGGGCTCATGCATGTTCGGTCTCCCTTAGAAAATGGTAGCTCAGGAAAGCAATGGATAGTTGCGTTACCATAGATCTGTACGCCCCGCTGAAGCGCCTCGATTTCAGCCCACACCTGACGGCCAAACCCGTGACGTATGGCCGAGTTCTCCCTCGCCGTGCTGGCAACTTTGGATGGGTTTGTCTTGAAGATGAGGAAGGGATCGAACTTGTTGCCGTCGCTGTCCCCAAGAAGCATATCGGTTACTCACTCCTTCGTTTTCCCAGCGCAGCAAACCCACACCGTCTTGGCACCTTGTGCTGCCACCGTCTGGGTGGACACATACTCGTATTTTACACCTGATAATTCTTAGTTAGTTTCTAGGAGACAGTATTATAGCAAGCAATGTAACTTACCCGTTTGATCTGCGTTGTAGACATTCGTGATCTTGAGCTCTTCCACCTTCTTTCGCACTGCAACGCTGTACTCCTCCACCATAGCCGCAGCATCAGCTGGTGTGGACAGACTGGTGGCGTACGGCGAGATTGTGTCAGCGCAGGAAGTGCTTACGCCAACTCCATGTAGCTGTAAACGCGCCGTGATGGAGTTGGTATCCTCGGTACACCTCGACAGCCTGTAACTTGCGCATTAGAGCCGTAACAGGTACATCATCGGCAAGAAGGAAGTTGATCCATTCAACCTGCTGCTCTTCCGCAGCGGGAGGCAGTGTGGCGCCCATTCCGCGGCATCGATCGCGGCAGTGCAGGCGAGAGCCAGTCGAGCACTTTGCTTCTACGGTGGCGCGATTCGCTTTCCAAGAGTAAACCTGGCGCTTTTTGCTTCCCAGTTGGTCTTGGTTTAGCGTAGGGTAATAGTGCACGACAGTCTCCGCCATGGTGGCCTTGTCCAGGTGTATCATAACCTCCAGTTTCTGCTGGTAAGGCACAGCTGTGCGCTTAAAGTGCTTCAATCGCGCTCCGTTATCAGACGTCCTCTTTCTCCCTGTGTTTGCCATCCTTGTTTGAGCCAAATTGGAAAATGGTAAGCTGAGGTAGTGGCTGTGAGCACCACTGAACTATGATATCAATTTCACCGGAAATTACATTGGTGGCTGTCTGTGAAAGTGACTTATAACATCGTTCCTATCGTAAATTTCACTGTGTTCTATGATATCAGTAGTTGCGACACGAACAATATCCTACTGTGATTGGCTCTCCAGCCGTGAGCTTTATGATAAAGGTAAGAATTAAGCTTTCAACGATGCGGTACCGTATTTCGCATGTAGAGCAATACAGCCACTTGAGAAATACCTCATTCTGGACCAATCATAATCCAGAACGACAAACCGGGCAATTCGCATGTTGACAGATACACGTCATTATTTCGAAACAATAACTCATATTTTCTAAAAATTTAAGTAAGTGCTGAATGGCTCGCGTCAAGCCACGCGACGTCCGTGTGTTGAACGCCACACCAATACATGCTAAATGCTGAATCCGTTGAGAAGAAGCTCGCAGTGCTAGCTCACCTCGAGACGACGAAGGAGATGCGCACAACCGTCAACCACATCTACCCAACGCTAGCACCGGAGCATACCAGAGCAAACGCACACAGATTCAACGCTGGAAGGAGGAGCGCGAGAAGTTGCAGGCTGCTGCTATTGCTAACAAAGGGGAGAACAAGAAGATCAGAGAGGTAGGTGTTGCCACTGTTCTATCTATCAAGCTTGAGAAGCGTACAGTCGACAAGGTGAAGCACTATGCTGCCTCTATCAACGTCGTACTCATGAAAGTCCCCAAGCGAGCGACATCCGTGTCGCAGCCTGCGGATGTCGCCTGGGACTTTCCCTTCAAGGCACATTTGCGTCAGCTCTGGCATACCGACACGCAAGGCAGGTAAAACGTTCTTGCTCAAGGCCCCGGAGAGAGTGAAAATGTGCGGTTGGATTCGACAGGTGCGAGAATCGCTCTCTACCGACACGATATCTAACGGATTTCGCCCCTGCAACTTGCTACCGAGTGCGGCTTGCGTCGCTGAGAGTTCTTTGATGAGAAACTATCGCTGCTAGAAGGCGAACCTGTAGATGACGCCAAGACTTTAGTCATTGTCGAGCAGACTGTTGTCTAAAAATGAAGTCTAAAAATAGAGATCTTCTTGAAGCATCACTTTTGCAAGGGTACCTAACCCCTTAAACATGGAGTATATTGCTCTACATGCGAAATACGGTAGTATCATTGATACTGTGAATTTTGGAGAAGAGGGTGGGGACAATATTGATACTGTTTCAAAATTGCCTCATTTTGTCCTCACGCTCTTCTCCAAAATTCACACCGCAGTGTTTCATGAGTAACTATTCATAAATAGCACAAGCCCTCCAGGACCTTATGGACATGGTCCAGATATTCTGCTTCGGTTGCGTATTGCAACACAGGGTCGCCCTCTGCGCCATCATACGCCACTTTGCCCTGTAGAAAATTCGAAGAGGAAATACCCGCAACATTTGTACTAGAAATCGAAACGGAAGAAGTTTAGAAACAGCGCTTCCCAACTATACGGGCACCTTAACGACTTCAGCTCTCACATCCACAAAGCTCTGGAGCCCTTCCGATGAACGTCAAATTTGCATTTTGGAGCGTGATGTTGCTACCCACGAATCCATCGGCTAAGAAGACAGCGCGCGAAGATGCGGTTTGGCCATCCAGTTAAACGAGCACGTCGCTTCGAGGATTTTCGCCATTGCAGCTCGACCAGTGATTCAGAAACAAGGAAGCTGTAGACAATTTGCATGGCGAAGAGATGAGATAGACTTGCATTTGTAAGCAATGCAGTTGTTATCTGCGAACCAAAATGTCATGGTCGCGTTCCAGTCAATATTCTTTAAAAAAAAAAATGATTTGGACACTCAATGTCGACTCCCTCACGTATAGGTGCTGGGGCATCGAGCCAGGGACTACGACCAAAGAGGCCAATTTTACCCATTGGTAGCCTCTACTTTTTGGAGCTGTAGTTCATGTGGACACGAATGTATGGAAGTTTCAGCTCTCCGCATGCATGCAGTACACGTACTACCGAGGGGTTTGGGGATAAAGGAGCACAGACATTCGAAATTTGACGACAATAATACTACTCGGAATCAACTAAGCATCTCCACCGGTTAAAGCGAAGCACAACAACATTTATCGAGTTCGTAAAGACACCTGAGTTAACTTTCCATTACTATCGCAACGAAACATTTCCCGCTGTCCGTACTAGCGCTGACACATTAGGCTGTCACCTTAAACGTGCTGGACGTGGCTTCATAAGGCTTTAACTTGCCCAGCAACTTCGAGTATCCGCGGTGAACGAAGAGATATGTGCCAGGCAAGCTCGTTCGTCCTCCAGAACGGATGTTCCATTCGCACGTGTTCTTGCTCTCAGACACGAGTTTGCGCTCCCAGTGATAGCGGAGGTTCCAGTGAGCATCCGTCATGACAGTAGTGTACGACCCGTTTGAGCCGAGCTTCTGAACATCGCAGAATGACGAGACCAAGGTCAATCCATTTCTTGGGTGAGCACCAGCAAACACAGCCGATGCCACGCTGCCAACAGCGTAAGAGCTGGAAGGCTGAGTACGGACGTACGTGAAGCTACGCAGCAGTGGCGCTGTATCCAGCACCACGCCGGTGTCAAGAGTAGCGAGAGACTTGCGGTTCATCTGCAACGGGGTGGGTCCCACATCCAGTGGCACAGACGGATCAACCACCGATGCAGCAACTCGACCGAGTTCCTGCTGCACAGCAGCCAGTTGGTTCGGCCCAAAAAGTGTAGATGCGCCTTCGTAGTTCTGCGTCAGATACTCCTCTTTCGTGGTCATGTACCCGGCGTAACCATTGCTGACAGAAGCCAATTCAACTTCAGTAACACCAGCCCCTGCTAGCGCTTTCTGCACAGTGTTTCGAATACGTCGGCCCGACATGGTAATCGTCTCGAAGTTGGTCACAGCAATACCAAACTGACCAATTTTGACGATCTGAACGGGTAGGATAGTAGGCACCCAGGGCTTTGGCTCCATAAGACCGACTGCTAGCAGTGGCACTTTGTTGACGTTCTGACAGTCGTGAACCCACTGCGGTGTCTTCTTGATAACTGCACCGATCGTCTCGAAAAGTTTGTTGGCCTTGAGATTACCTTCTGTGAACATGCTGTAGCCTCGACCGTCTTCTGTACCGGCACCGAAGTTTTGTCCTAGAATTGCAAGACAAGTTCTGTTGGCGTAGGGGTTCGCAGAAGTCACGTTAACGCCCTTGAGGATAACTTTAGAAAAGTCAACATAGGAGAGATTGGCCACAATGGAACCCTTGATAAGCTCAGAGTCTCCCTTGAAGAGCGCCGAGAGCGTGTCATACTGCCGTTTGCCCATGATTTCTGCAGATTCAATCGTAGTCTTGCCCTCACCACCGAAGGTTCCATCGCCGTTATCAATCCGGTTAGGACTCACATCGCCAGCATTCGCAATGCCGATTCCCACAACGACATTATCCAGCTCATCTTCCAGAAGAAACTCGGCGTATCCCTTGTTATCGCCACTAATGAGATGGTTCTTCCCCGTGAGACTAGTCGGATGAACTGGGTAAAAAGCGAGAACTCCACGAAGCTTGCCCGCGGCGTTGAAGAAGTGCAACGCACGCATCGTCGTATCGATGTTGCCGTTATACAGCGCTCGCTCTGACGCTGGATTAGCAAGGTATGCCTTTGGTGATCGGTTGGTACCTCCTTTGGTTACCTCACCCTTATTCCATCGAATTGTTCCGCTCTCCACGGAATTATGTGCAGCATCGATAGCGGCTACGATGCCGCTGACGATCTTCTCGAAGTTATCATTAATGAATCCGAAGATGGGTATGTCGTACAAGAAATACCCTGCAGTACCTCCGGGACCGGCGTGAGTGTGTGAAGCATGAAGGATAACGTTTTGTGCGGTGTACAGGCCGTGGTACTTCGTGGCAAGTTGGGCGAGGACTTCTTGGTGAACGAGTTGCATCACGGACATTAGGTCACAGTGTACAAACATGACTCTGTTGTTGGTGTCGGGATCTTCAATCAGGAAGGCACGGGCATACTGGCGGTTCAAAATTCCTGCAGTTGTCTCGGTTGAGTCGGCGAATCCCATCATGACGATTTTAGCGGCTGGACCCGTGATGTCGCTCTTGCCGATACCAATGTTGTATGCTGTGGCATGTTGGACCAGCAAGACAATGAGGGAAAATAGGGTGAAGATACTGCAGTTCCTCATTCTCGATTATTAAGCTTCGTAGCTGAAGCTCAATGAACACCACAATGGATGTTTAGAAATGAAAGAAAATTAGGGCCAAGGCGGCTTCAGCGCTGCGCAGTCAACACATGCGTTATTGGACTTCCTGGAGCATGCGATGAGAGAGAATATTGATGGGGGCCAAGCGTTCCTAGAGCAGCAAGTACCATGTGCAGTATCCGAGTATAATGCGACATATACGGTAGGATCTGCTTTCTGGTCGATAACGACAATTGTGTTGACTCGAGAACCAGTCTCATTTCCAGCAGATTTGCATTTTGAGTAGCGCAAGCGTTGATGACATTGAAGCAGATGCTTATTGCGAAGACAGGAAAGTCAGGATTCGATGTCAAAAGTTTTGACTCAAAACTGCATTTATTTTCATAGCCACCAAGTGAGGTGGAGGAAGTGTACTCGATGTTATTAGAATATACATCGTCGTTTCAATGCATATGGTACACATTTTTTCAATGTATTGGACACTTTAAAATATCAAGACAGTTAGACCCTGTAGCAGGAAAACATAATAGTGCTGATTATTCAGCACCAGCACTCGTAGGCTACGAGTCGTAGCTCAGGCTGTATATGACATTAAGTTAAAAACATGTAAGCCCCATAGCTCAACGGGTTCTCGTTTAGAACGAAGCCACTCATTGATGTCAGCGTAAGCGATTTGCATATATCATGCATGTCAGGTTAGTTCGAGCAATAATAATAAGCTACAGAAGCTGGAGTGGCCGTGCGTACAAAACGGGTAAGATACAAATGCGAGCTCAAACACGTACTTCCCTGTGGTGTGCTCCAACCTACTAGATCCGTAGAAAACTTTCCCGTACGTTAGAGGCGCTGGCCTCGGTTGTCGTTGGCCACAAGAAGCATCCTACGTCGTTTAACAAAGATGGCAAGCCCACCAAACTTAGTACGGCTGCACAAGGAGAAATAAATGTCTACAAATGTGATTTATCGCTGGAAATGTCGTTCTGGGCCGATTTAGTTTTCCTTCATGCTATGGCATCTGCATTTTTAGACACCTCTTCTGTGCCTGTGCGCCAGGAAACTACTGTAAAGTGAGTGATTCTTTGATTTCACTAGAAACCAGCTACATGTACCACGACGCTTCCGTGTGCAGTGCCTGCAACGGATACCCTCTCGACAGTGATACGACGCTCTTCAGTATGCGCCTAGTTACTGATCAGTCGTTTATTTGGTTTTCGGGTCTATTCTCTGGATTTTAGATCCAGAGCACTTACAGGAACGCAATTCTGCCTAAAAAAACCTCGTTACTCTTACACTGAAAACTAAGGAAAAATTATTCTTCCTCATTTCTCCATCACAGATACTCTTGGAATTTTATGAGCCTGTTATCTCAGAAGGCATGATAGATTTTCTAAGTCAAAAGTGCGTAGTTCCCTTTCAAATTGCATTCGTTTGGCTAGAAACGTAAATGTTACATTCCTCAGGCAATACAAGACTTCATGACGTAACCTTCAATAACAAATAGTCGGCTCACAGTGAAAAAAATCTAGTGAATGTTGACTGAGGCGATTCAATCACCCAGTGCATGTTGCTTGAAGAGACGGGGTTAAATTAGGAAGAAGAGTAAAACACCGGTTTTGGCGTCGAGTGAGCCATCGGCGCAGATGCTGCAGCTGCGAAGCAGGTGGAGCAAATGCACTAAATGTCCAACACAGGCTTCGAAAGGTGTCTAATAAAGACCTCCAAAACTGTGGAACGTGCAAAATCCAGAGCTTCCCCGTGCTAGCACGGCGTTAGTTGTAATTGTTGGAGTATTATAATTGTTAGGGTACAGTACAGTATCTGTATGTACCTATCACTAGTGAAAGATCGTCTGTACCAGTAGACTCTCAGGACGAAATGGGGCCAAAACCTAGACAGATAGCTCAGGGCTACTGTACGAAACTGTGGCTGTGGGTTGTGGATCTGCTCTCATCGTGAAGCTCATCTTGACACGAAGTGTTATTGCCTGCCATTGCGTATCGGTCACGGTTGACAAGAGGAAGCATTGAGTCGTCTTCTGGTCAGCAGCATCGCGGCGCTGGAAGCTGCAACGCAGAGTATTGTGTGCTTTTCCACAGATCCATCAGAGGTTGGCGAGGATGATCTGATATTGGGTCGACTTTCCTTATGGTCTTGTGAAAGAGTGAGGGGGCGAAGCTTTAGGTCTCGTCATATTTGCTCGCTACATGTAGACACCTTCGACCTCGAAATCAAGGTGATAGCAGGTGAGTGCCATCATTTGGCGATATTACTGAAATACTGTGGTGTCATCATTTGAAGAAGAAGAAGAAGAGGGTTACATGTACATGTATTACTGTACCCTTTTTATAGGGCATTAAAATGCCTAAAGTCGCTCTCTACTGTAGGAGGGTAGTTCCATCATTTGGCTACAGTCCGTACATGTACAGCACGGAACAGACGATTGCGAGACGCGATGTAGCGATTCATGAGGCAGTACAGGACGGTGTCCCATGCCGTACCATAAGCGACTCGCCATATGCTCACCTGGCTTGATCTGTGACTCACAAGAGAAGCCAGGTTGTGACCACTCAAGTCACCACACTCTACTCCGACGCGCCACACTTGTGTAATGGTGTCACAGCGAAACTGCTGCTCAACGCTACCACCAGTTCTGCAGCTTTTCCTCACGCCATTGTTCATTGTTCTTCGCGTACCGGTAGTGCTGTCTACAGCGTGCTGAGAGTACTGTACATGCGCCCAAAGGATTCAGTGTTTACTGTTTTGAAGACAAATTTCGTAAACATGCACCATTCTTGCGTTTGGATTTCTTGCGCCCTGTACATGTACTCGTCCGTTGTTTCGCGCTAGGTAGCATCTGAACTATCGAAGTCTAGCTGAGCATGAAAACCTCTTTCTTTCACTTACCGCACACGCATTTTACTGTCCGATTGTACCAAATTCTCAAATATAACTTTCATCGTAAGCTCACCAGAACGTCTGATAACAGTTCGGCATAGGAACAAAGACCGAAGTTGAGGTTTGAGGGCAGCTGCGCTGTGTGCTGCTGGAATAGGGTCGATTTAGGCTTACAGTACTGCGCGGAAAGAGTAATCCCAGCAAAACTGGTCAGTCCAGAGCGCCAGACAATTGGCAAATCGGATACAGATTCCTCCGATCTCCCAGCCACTCCTGCATTCCTCCGTCCTATCTACGGTTGCCAAAGTTGCGACGTATGGCTTCGTGGATGGAATTCTCCATCTGTCCTCGTTTGTGATAAGACTGCTATGCGGTCGCCACGCTTTTTATTAGCGCTGTCACTACTGGTGTCGGCAGCTTGGGGTTCTTCGTCTTCTTCCTCGACTGAAGTCGCCGATGGAACTTGTGACTCCGACTATGGACAATTGAATGCATCCGGTGAATGTGAGTGCCTCGACGGGTTCAGTGGCTTAGGTTGCCGCATGTGCACGGTAAGTGCCGAAGGCGATGATGACTCGGACCAGTGTAGTACCGCTTTAGGCTCGGGCTATTCGTGCGTCTCGGGTTTCACCTACGACTCCAATTCGTTGGGCAAAACCTACACGTGCAAGCTTTCCAGTGACCTGCAAGTTCTCTTCCCTGATGGTGCACTTGATGTGAGCTGTGAACGTGATGAAGATGGCGATGCCAACTGTATCGCTGCTGTGTACAAGTCCAAGGAGACGGTGAACAGTGAACATGCCATTGACTGCAACATGACGCAGTGCTCATTCCCTACTGGAAGCGGCAATGGAGAGTGTGGTGAGATCAACTGCAAGTGCGGCTCCGAGTGTTCGTCAATGACCAAAACTTTAGTGGAAGGATCACTGAGTGGTAAACCAGCCAAGATTCAAGTGAAAGACTCGTCCAACGAGCTCTCCATTGTGATCGAAGGTTCGCCACTTCCTTTGTCCGCTACCTGCAAGGCGTCAGCGTGTGAACGCACTGGAGGTAGTGGTGAAGCTAGCACCGACAGTAGTGGCACATTCAGTACCGCTAGTACTGGAGATGCAAGTGACGCTGATGGTGTGGGGCTGGCTGTCGTGGCTTGTACAGTCCTCGCTGCTCTTTTGCTACTTGGTTGTTTCTCATTCTGCTGTTGTCTGACGGGTGCTCGTCGAGGCCAGAAGGAGGAAGATTTGGAGACTGAACTACTGAAGGTCACCTCGCGTTCAGCGAAGCAGCTCGAGTTCCGTAACATTAGCTGCTTTGCAAGTGCTGACAAGAAGTCGACGGAGCAAAAGTGCATCCTCAACAAGATCTCGGGAAGCGTGTCACGTGGTCAAGTGCTTGGTCTCTTGGGTCCCAGTGGCTCGGGTAAGACGACTCTACTCAATGCACTTGCGGCGGTGCAAAATGGTACTTCCAAGTTCTCTGGAGAGCTTTTGCTTGACGGTAGCAAGGTCACGAAGGAATACCGACGTATTGCTGCGTACGTGCAGCAAGATGACACGTTGTACTCGACGCTTACTGTGCGCGAGTGTATCGCGTACTCAGCTCAGCTTCGCCTCCCCTTGTCGATGACTGGGTCTGCGAAGAATGCCATGGTGCAACGTGTCATCGCTGAACTAAACCTCAGCCACGTCGCGAACTCACGTATTGGATCAGTGGGCGGAAACACTTCTGAACGTGGCATTTCTGGTGGAGAGCGACGTCGTGTGAGTATCGGCATGGAGCTGGTTACTTCACCACAGATTCTCATCCTTGACGAACCTACTTCGGGTCTGGACAGTTCGTCGGCTCATTCTGTTGTCAGGTTGATTAAGGAGCTAGCAAGTCACGATCGCATTGTGGTGCTGAGTATTCATCAGCCTAGCTCTCGATCGTTCCTGCTCCTCGACAAGATCATGCTACTCGGCAAGGGTCAACTGCTTTACAGCGGAACCCCTGCCGACTCCAAGCAATATTTCCACGAGCTTGGATTCAAGTGTGCTGAAGATGATAACGTAGCGGATTTCATTCTTGATGTCGCGACGGACCCCGATAGTCTGCCTGTGATTCAGAATACCGGGAACGTTGAGAAGGCAGCAGTCACCGTGGCTACGCAGCCAGAGAATTTCTCGCCTAAAACCCCGGTGGGAAGTCCTGCGTTTGAAGCAGAATCACTGCCTTTCGTCATGGAGCAGACTCCGGAATCCAGGAGCTTGATCGCTTCATTCCAAGCGACTATGATTGAGATTCGTGTGCTTTTTGCACGCACTGCGCTGAACATTTTCCGCCACCGTTCACTGTTAGTGCAGCACGTTGTGCTGAGTTTGGTACTGGCTCTGTTTGGAGGACTGATCTTCAACAACGTGTCCGACAACCTCGCAGGATTCCAGAACCGTATGGGCGCGTTCTACTTCATCTTGACATTCTTTGGGTTTGCCAGTATGAGCTCGATGGACCTGTTCATCAGTGAACGCCCGATTTTCCTTCGTGAGACTGGCGCCATGTACTACGGAGCTTTCAGTTACTTCCTTGCCAAGATGACGTTGGACTCGCTGTTGCTTCGAGTTCTTCCTGCGTCGATCTTTGCGTGCATCTTCTACTGGATCATGGCACTGCAAGCTTCAGCGGATCGATTCTTGATGTTTTGGCTGACGTTGGTGCTGTTCAATGTGGCGGCTGGATCGATCTCCTTGCTAGTTGGAGTGCTTTCGAGACGTGTGGGCTCTGCCAATCTAGCTGCTACCGTGGTGCTGCTAATCATGCTGCTATTTGGTGGCTTCCTGCTCAACGCTCAGACGATGCCAGGCTCAGTAGGCTGGTTGAAGCATCTGTCGATTTTTGGCTACGCGTTCGAGATCCTCATGGCGAACGAGCTTGAGGGGATCATTCTGTCGTTTGACGCTCCAGGATACCCGGCTGTTCCGGTGTATGGTGAAGTGTACCTCAAGACGCTGGGCATGGATTACACGCAACGCTACTATGACATTGCGGCACTGGCGTTGATTGCTATCGTTCTGCAATTTATTGCCTACCTGTTCTTATCGATGCAAGTCCCATCGCACCGAGCCATGGCTAACTTTGACAAGAACAACGGTGCTGCGACATCTGGAGGCAAGGATGAAGGATACGAGGCGTGTAGCTCGGGCCGCATTCGCCAGTAAACCCGAGTTGGAACTGATTTGTCTTACCTAAAGACTACCAAATGAGGACAAGGTGAGTATCATTTTAATGAATCTCATTACATATCCGGATATAAGATGTGAGGGCGTTTGTTTACAAGCATTAGGTTCACGAAATTTGGATTGCCCAATGATGTCGTTTTTCTTGGAATATCACTCTTATAAAGACTAACACAGTCGGCCCAACGAGATTTCATCCCAATAGTTGTAGGCGAAAATCTAGCTGCTCCTGCTGCACGAAATACATTAGTAGTACTTCCCTAACTAAATGAAGGTTTGTTTGGCTTTGTAACACACTTGGTAGCCGGTTATAATGACAGCTACGTGTACTAGTATTATGACATGTATACCATTACGGTCATTGAATACACTGTAGTTAATTTTGCAATTATTCAGGGCTTTAGCACCGATCAAAATGCTTCCTGTATGCTTTATTGATAAGTAAAGCTTGTCAAAGGCTAGAGCAGCAATGACTTCTTCTTCTTCTCCTCCTCCTCCTCCTCCTCCTCCTCCTCCTCCTCCTACTGTAGGTCAGACAAGGACGCAATTATTTTTTTCAGCACTTATCGTCGATGAAAATACCTACAGTGTAGGTTGTCTGCACGCACCATAATTGCGAGGCCAGACTGTGTTGACTCATAGAAAAAGTTACATGTACGGTAGACAAGCTACAAATGGGGTACACAGTACAGTAGTCATAACGCATACGGAGTGTACATCGCTAAATCGCGTCTCGCAATCACATTTTCCGTGTGTGCATCTTCAGCTTTGCAAACTACACAGACCATCCGGTTATCGGCATCTTCGGAAACATCTACATGTAAACACGAAGAAAGATAATCAAGACAAATTACATACAGTAGACAGTTGAGAGCAGAAAAGGACTTTTGACTGCTTTTACTTGAGCTCACTATGCTTCACGATCTTTTGCCTTGAAAACCTCGTCAACGGACACGGCTGCAAGTCCAAATTTCTTAGACTCATTTCCAGCTGTACAGTACATGTATCCATAGCCCTAAAATTATTATTTTTTTAGTCCATGTTTCAAGCGGATACACAGAATAGTACGTCGGTTCCTGCGTGATTTAATTTTAATGTACGCATACGGATACTAAATTCTATCCAAACTGCCTCATACTGGCACTCAACTTCCAATTATCCACTAAAAGTCGTGTTATCAAAGCTAAACCAACTACTTCGAAGCACACGTCTTACGAGGAAAAGATTTCTTTGCCGTCTTCTTTAAAGACGTTGCCACTATAATTGTGTAATTTGTTTCTTCAGCTACATTTTATTAAAATACATACGATCCACGTTCTCGCAACGGATCGACATCATTTCCGTATGTTTGTGTGTCGTCCAGTGCATGTGTTGTAATTTATGCAGTAGGATGGGAGGACACCGTACACCTGGAACCACCCTGTAGTGTTGCAATCCAGCAAGTGCTGCTTTGTTGCCATTTCCTAACTTTTCTTCTACAGGAGTTTACAGTTGTTCGAAGCAAGTGCAGTGAGGATCAAGAAAGATACAACTGTGGGGGCTTTTCAGCTTCTACTTCCTTGGGCTTTGGGTGAGCCAGCTTGTCACTGCGTACAACATTGGCATTGGCAAGAGCGACATCACTGGGCCTGCTGCTGAAATTGTCATGATGGGGTTCGCTGACTCCAATGAGACTACCGCTGGAATCTTGAACCGTCAGTATGCTCGCGCCTTCCTGATTGAAGACCCCGACACCATCAGCAGAATCATGTTCGTGAACTGCGATCTCATGTCGGTCATGCAACTTGTTCACCAAGAAGTTCTCGCTGAGCTCGCCTCCAAGTACAATGGTCTGTACACCGAACAAAACGTCATTCTTCATGCAACGCACACGCACGCTGGTCCAGGAGGCACTGCTGGTTACTTCCTGTACGATGTCTCTGTCTCAGGATTCGTTCCCGAGAACTTCGACAAAATTGTGAGCGGTATCGTAGAGGCCATCGATGCGGCACACAACTCGGTTGAAAGTGGCAGCATCCGCTGGAATAAGGGCGGAGTTGTCAAGGGTGGCAAGAACCGTTCGCCCACTGCGTATCTTGCCAACTCAGTCCGAACGCGCACTATATGATGGTGATATTGATACAACCATGCGTGCGTTGCACTTCCTCAGCAGCACTGGCAAACTTCGTGGTGTGTTGGCCTTTTACCCCGTTCATTCTACGAGTCTCACTGGTAAAAACCACCTAATCAGTGGTGACAACAAAGGGTACGCCGAGTTCTTAATGGAAGAGGAGTTCGACGGTCTCGTCGCCGGAATTGGTATCTCGAACGCCGGCGATGTGAGCCCGAATTTAATCGACAATGGGGATGGCACGTTCGTCGGCGAAGCAAGTTCGAAGATCGTGTCCGCTGAGATCATTGGCAAACGTCAGTACGACACACTTTCGATGCTAGTCAACGACACCTCTGAGCTTATCCAAGGTTCCATTGAAGCCAAGCTTTCGCATGTCGACTTTTCCAACGTTACACTGGTGGATGCAGTCAACTCTACGGACCTGTACGCGAACAGAACGTGTCCTGCTATCCTGGGACAGAACTTCGCTGCCGGCACGGAGGATGGTCGGGGTGTTGCCAATGTTACGGAGGGTGACCTTAAGCCGAACGAACAGTACGTGTCTATGGGCGCCAAGTTCCAAGAGACACCGCGGTGAGTGAAGGACTGTCAAAATGTCAACAAGGTGCCGATGTTGGCTGTCGGACTGATGGAGCCTACCCCCTGGGTACCAAGCATTCTACCAGTGCAGATTGTCAAGATCGGCCAGTTTGGTATCGCTGTAACGAACTTCGAGGTCACGACCATGGCAGGACGTCGAATTCGAAACTCGGTGAAAACTGTACTGGAAAGCGTCGGAGTCACGGAAATTGAGTTGGCGTCTATCAGCAATGGCTATGCGGGTTACATGACGACGAAGGAGGAATATCTCACGCAGAACTGCGAAGGTGCATCAACGTTTTTTGGACCGAACCAATTGGCTGCAGTGCAGCAGGAGCTGGTTCGTGTGGCATCGTCCGTTGTGGACTCAACTGTAACACTGGATGTGGGACCAACCCCAGTCCAGTTTAACCGAAGCGATCTCGCCGCGGTGGAGTTGAATACGACGGACTCTGCGCCGCAGAATCAAGCCTTCAGCTTCGTTCGTACGCAACCTTCAAGCTCGTACAATACCGGGAGTGTGGCATCGACTGTATTTGCTGGTGCGCACCCCATGAACGCGTTGATACGTGTATCATCGTTCTGCGATGTCCAGAAGCTCGAGTCCGATGGGTCTTATACCACCATCATGACGGATGCCCACTGGGATGTACGCTATCTCGACAGCGAAAGCAAAAACACGTGTGAGTGGAATATCCGCTCTGGCGGCCGTACCAGTGTGGCTGGAACGTATCGATTCGTTCATCGTGGCTATTCGAAAGACTCGTCGGGTACGCTGACTGCGTACGAAGGCACGTCCAACACCTTCACACTAACGGCGTAAGACTCTCGAATTTAGATACGTTTTGCGGTTTTCAACGGCTAATACGCATGGGTGCAAATTGTTGTACGTCGAAAAGGTTGCTTCGGGTTAACGTATCAAATTCAGCTACATACACTTTAACTTGAATGAAATGTTCACCCAGTGTTGTATTGTGTTTTGCAGTTGTTTTGCCGACATTTTTAGGCGCTATACCGCATTCCTCCGCTTGTAGAGGACAGGTTACATGCCGGTACAATGTACCATTCATAAAAAAGGACATTCCGATTTTAGCTACCGGTGTCAGTACCGAAATTGCGATTTAGTCCAAATTGATTACATTTTTGGTCCAAATAATACACATATTAAGTCATGTATTGTTCCGTGGTGAAGGGCACAGCAACTGCTGGTGTATTCGGCTCATCAATAAGCTGTGGCGAGCCGTCCCAACTTCACAATGTTCGATGCATCAAACTTGTGCATGTTGTAGTTCACGCTGGACACTGGAGCGATTACCGCAGCACTGTGAATCGTCCTAAACCTAAATTTACGACGCTGACTCAAATTTAGGAAAATGCGCTCCACCCGCAGCACCGAAAATCATCTGTTTCGCACTTCAAGAGCGAAGCGAGCAATGGTGGAAGTATGAAGGTGATTCTCACGCTTACGCTGGCTTGAAGACCGGCAATAGAGCAGTATGGGCAAGAACAACCTGACAAAGGCTGACCCTCACCGTGAGACCGCGTACTACACATATGTAGTGTCGAGCATGCAATCACTCAACGGATAAAGGCAAACTCTAACGTGCAACGCCATTACATAGTCTTACTGCTGCACTTTCACTTACTCCTGCTGACCTGAGTGGCGGAGGGCAATGAGACCTGTCTCGAGTCTAGTATTAGCGAGCTGCGGCCTCATACACTCAAACCTTTCCATGTGTACAACGTCACTTGAACTTTGCAATCCGTCGATCGGTGCTGCTGTTAGTCTCGAGCGTGTTGGCGTTGCGCATGATGCCCTTGTGCCTGGGACCGTTGCAGCTGTGGATAGGATTAAGCCGAAGTCTGGTGGGTGCCCCACATCGTAAAACGCGCGCTTGATGTTCGTCGGGACACAGCAGTTGTCACCAAACGCGAATCCACAGGCTCATACACAGAAGGTGAGTTTCCACTCATCGTGGGGGAGTAACTTGTGTCTATGTTGTAGCAGCAGGCTACGCTTGGGCCTGCAACCGTGGACTCCACGAACTGGGGCGGATGCGTTGGCTCCTCGGGCTGTGAAGGACCCTCTACATGATAAGGCTCCCCTTCTTCCTCGTCTTGTGTACGTCCACGTTGTTGTTGTACTCACCTTTCTCCGTGCTGAATGGCGCTCGCGCGTGGCGACTGCGAGGCCAGTGACGGAAGTGCAGATGTACTGTAGTGTTGGAGTGTTGAAGTTATAAGTATGGAATTTTGTATTTCAGGGTATCTACTCAGATCTATGTAGTTTTACAGGTTTTTTCTCCCTAAATCTGTGCCGCTGCTGGGTGACAGGGCGGCGAGAAAAGGACCGGCTATGCATGGGGTAGGGCAAATTTAGGATCAGGTTTTGCCTGAAAAGCCTGCGGGAATCGCTCCACTTAGTTATCTCGCTAACTACGTAGAGGTAACAGGAACATCCTCTTTACAGAGATCCTTAACCCACTACACCAGCTCCTACTCGGTTTCCGCCGAGATCTGCACTGAGATGACAATAACAGGTCCGCACATTACTCGAGTTCCACTGTAATGCTTTGACTACGCTCACTGAAGCTGAGCGTCGCTCAGCTTTATGGCTTCTTGCGGTCAGCTTCTTGGTTTCTTGCGGTCGTTGAGCCGTGTGATCGGGGCCGAATGGGCAAAATGGATGGTGACTGTATTACCGGTATAAATGTATTGATATGTTTGTTGCATCTCTGTACCGTAACTTATAAGTGGAAGAGGAAAGGAATGTGAAATATCTCATGGTGATTGGTCGCTCTTATATGGAGCTGTCCTCTACAAGCGGAGGAAGGTGGCATATGGCATCCCGTGTTCGTAAATGTGTGTGAAAAAAGATTCATGCTACTAACATTTAGCTAAAGGTTTGCCTAAATCCACCTGCTTTTATATTAATCGATGTGACCACGACATCTAGGCAGCCGGAAGGAAGCTTTTCTGGAGGCTGAGGTTAATTCTACACATATCGGATGGCTATGCCAGAATGCAGTGCTTTGTGGTTATGCTGATAAACCATCTGTGGCAGATTGTGCAGCTATGGGTGCGGCTGCACGAATTGCTGTATCCATGCCATAATTGCACTTTCAAAATGCAATTATGGCCTCTTTAGCGTTAATCATCAGGGGTCACGGTTTTATGCAGCTCGATTTATCGTAAATCCATCACCTGGTGCTAATAAATCCAGCAAATCTAATCTCGTTTTGCCAAAATCATTGCAAAGCACAATAACAACACAGTAATAATAGTAGCTGTGTGCCTAGCTGAGAAACTACTTGTACTGTAGTACTGTAGTATTACTTAGTAGGACCCTCTATTACCAGCCTTACGTATTTGTTGCTTACTGAAAATACTTGACTTAACCCCTTCAAACCGAACGATTTTGAGGGTGACAAATGCTGTATATACAGCGCCGTTTAATATGAAAGTTTGTATACTAGAATATTTCATCGAGATGGGGATTGAATAGGTTAGTGTGGTAGACGATGCGCGGAGTCGTGCCTGTGCTGTATATGAAGTATCCTGTACCGTATATACATCGTCATTAAGTTGTATAAGCATGTTTGCGCCCTGGCTTTGTCCGATGACTGAACTTTCATCGCACGAGTCCGGTGCAGAACCTGAGTTGTTTATCATTGAAGCCAGTCAAATTTGTCGAAAAATCGGAAAAATAGTGTAACAAAAGGTGCAAACGAAGATCATAGTCAACTCAAGTGAATGGGATTGAAATACGGACGCAATCAAGTGACGCGTCCTTCGAAGCTGTATACAAACTTGAAATCAACCCGATAGACGGGGCTTCTTCACATGAGCAATCGACTGTTGACCTTCCTTCGCCTTCCGTCCGCACACTGGCAGTCACTCACACTCTCATTCTTCCTCTTCCTCGCCCAAAGCGTCCGATGCAGTGCGGCGACGCTTGGTAGGAGACTGGCGCAGTCGAATCTTGCTGTACAGGTGATCAGGAATGGCAGTGCCGTTCTTGTAGGTGGAGTGCCAGATCTCCCAGCAGCTCATCAATACATCGTCGTTCGTTTGCTTGGGCTCCATGCACATGTACACCGGGCGCGAGCGGAAGCAGCCATCCCAGTAGTAGGTCGTGGTCCCGCCTCGTTTTCCGTCAGTGCGCATCAGGGAACACACCTTGCAGTTGCGCTGGACTCGCTTTGACTGTCCGGAATGGTTTCGCCATTCGTCAATCTGCTTCGGTAGATGCTTTGCGCGCGCCGTGTCTTCATCAGTCGTTGCAGCACCCGCAGCACCTGTAGATTGCGTAGTTGCCGTAGACGAAAGCGGCGGATCTGTTCACATGAATATACAGATTAGCTATGACATGCCAAACCTGTATATAAAGCGCAAATACATACCGACGCCAAATGAGTTTCCTTCGAACATGTCTTTGTCCTTGAGACGGATGAGCGCGATATGCATCTTCTTGATATACTGGACGTACATCAATGGGCGTGTATTCTGGCTCTTGTGATACGCACGGTGCACGATATAGCCGTTGACAGTCGCAAGATCCACCAGCTCCAAAAATAGAAACTTGTAGTACTTCCTGAACGTCACAGCTCGCTGCGACGAGTACCGCTGCAGACGGAATAGATCATGCACGTCAACGCCGGTGAGTGGAATGCTGCTCATGATGTGCGGTGCTCCTGAGGTGTGGCGCTCGACGTTCCAGAAGACGGCCGCCCTGAGTTCGACTGAGGTCGAGTACATAGCTCTTAGTGAGTGCATCAAGGAGGTAGTGTGGATGCGTCCACTGCTCAAGGACATTGGTGCTGAACAAACTGATCCCACGGTGATCTACGAGGATAACCAGGGTGCGATGGCTTTGGCGAAGAACGTCTGTTACCAAGCGCCCACCAAGCACATCAACATCCGCTACCATTTTATCAAAGAGAAGGTCACAAGCGGCGAGGTTGAACTTGTCTACGAGGAGTCCAAGAACCAACTCGCGGATTTCCAAACCAAGGGCTTGTCGTCGAAGACGCTTCGCTACTTGATGACACGCAGCAACATCGACCCCAATCTCGAGACATCGAATTGAGTGGGATGTTGTAGATGCACTACGCCGCCTGCTTCACTTGGTCCCTACCGCTAGACACACGTCCTGCGCGCGCTGGGAGTGTGGCCTGTGGGGGCAATATTTGAAGCTGACCGAATGCTGCAATCGGATCGGCGGATTATTAGGTATCGTGCTCTGTGATTGGTCGACAACTTCAATTTGGCCGATAATGAGATCTGCGTTTGGACTGTATCTTGTACCGTTTGGACCAATCCGTTTGGGCCGTATCTCAGACCGTTAGGCCCGTAACTCTAATCGTTTGGGCCGTGCCATCAACGATACCAAGGGTACACAGAGGGCATTCAGTGCATGTGTAGGAGAAGCAAGTAGGCAAATACATTAACTCAATTGAACTCACTTTCAGATTTCCATTCATCTGTTCACATCGACAACAAGCCTCGTTCGCAACCTACACTCCAAATTCGAGCCAACCTTGCCATGGACGAGGAAACCATCTCGAATCAAGTTAACATCGACAAGAACAGCATGCAGCTCCACCTCAAGATTGGCGACAGAAATTTATCCACAATGAAGAAGAACACGGCTGAAACATGGAATCAAGCTTCCACGCAATTTTCTCTCAGAAAACCGTATCTGGTGACAGAAACTATACCTTTATTGGTGAGTCCAACACATCTCTCATGGATATCCTGACAAACTTGACTGGATAGCGTTAACGTTTTTGGACTTTGGTGGTCCATTTCAAGTTCTCATCATGTGGGAATAACTTACTGACGAAGAGCACGCATCCCTCAAACCCGCGGATTTGGGAGATATCGTGATCCCCTTTAACGACAAGAACTTTGAGACGAAACTAGGGCAAGCGTTTTTGTTTTAGATTAAAAGGTGGGCGTCAGTCACAAACGCTGATTCCTCCACTCGGCCATATACATCAGAGCGGTGGGTTTGGATTCAGCTATAGTACATGTATAACGTTTTGGCTTTGGACCAGACGCACAAAGAAGGTTAAATCATAACGCGAACAGATAGCAATCTGCTACCTTGAATTAACCTTCCTTGAATCCGTATCGTAGCTTCGACAACATGCCCCATCAAATGCCACCAAAAGCCAATTTACTGCCATCCTGTATGGAGTCGTTTGGGATTCCTAGTGCAGAATAGCCTCAAGCCGAAGGAAGAGGTTCAGTAGTTCGATCTCTAAGAGACAATACTTTGTATTGCAACTTCAGGTTTCCGGTGGAAATCTATCGAAAACGCTTGCCAGAAGGTGACTTAATGCCGCTATGTCGGTAGGGTTTTAAGCAGCCTTCCGAACTACCCGAGAAAACCGTTGGTTGGCGCTGATCAAAATCTCTATTGTCTTTTTATTTTGGCATTTTCATTGATATCAATCTGTGTCCAAGTCTGTATCTATAGACTGCAATCGTAAAGTTGATCGAAGCCACGCATCTGCACTACAATCGCTTGCTTCGGAACAGGAGAAGGAATACATGTAGGGTTCATGGAAATGGGTTAAATAGGCCTCTTTGATCATCGTCGAAGGTCACGAGTACATGAACTCGGCATGCTAACATATATAGCGACGACGGTGGATGTCCCTGCCAGGTTTTAGTCTCGAGAACCTCGTGCACAGTCCAATTCGACAATGCAGCAGTAGGTCACAGCATAAAAGAGCCCTAGCGCACTTCCATCGTGGTCGCTGGACATTCCTTTGAACGACTTACGTGGAGATAATTGAGCACGTCCAAGTGACACTCGGCTACTTCATTTCCATTTTAGCATTCTACCAACCACTAATACAGCTACTGCCGGGGTAGAGATAAAAGAAGCCGTGGCTGGATCTCAGATAGTAAAAGGAAGCAAAACTAGATTTGTTTTATTAGGGCCAATTGCACGCGTTTGTATTTTTGTGGCTTAGCATTGGTGCACAACTCCAAGACTGGCATATCGCCAGCTATCTACGCTCCTCATTTGGTGTCGGCGTACCAGCGGACGATCTTGGAGACTTGTTCTCGACTGAGCCCGTGTTTGGCTTCATCCAACCTACCCCTGACGGTTTCCATTGAGTATTTACGGTTCCGCCATTTCGAAAACAAATCTGCCGTTTTGCCATTCTTCAGGTCAGTGATCTTCCATAACTTCAATCTCTCTTCGTCGACATCATCATTGTGGTGGGACCGCAGAGACCTCTTGCCAGCGTTGGTGAGAACATCCGTCGTGTGATCCATACCCGTTAAAGTCACCTCAGGGCCTGTGCGCTGACCAGCATTTGTTACTGTCGCCAGCGCGTTGCTGCTTGCGAGAAACACAGCAGAAACCACGACGAGGATGTTGGTGAGACACATGTGACTGGTGTTGGGCGGGCGGCAAATTGGTAAATGGAAGCTGAGCTACTGGGGTTTTATTGCCTCAGGAATTGCCGTGCCTCGTGGACGAGCCTTCACGTGACAATCCAAAATTTACGGATCCACAATTGCATGATATTCAGGCACGTGCATAATTGTATGAGCTCTTAAACTAATTCAAGCTTCTTATGCAGTCAGACCAACACATTTGATTGAGCCTCAAGGTTTCGTCAATTTGAGGCACTGTGCCAACTAACGGAATATATTCTGAGATTGGGTGTGAGAGTTCCGTTGTAGACAGAACCGCATTTTGAGTTCGGTGCCAGAGTTCCCTCGTTGTGGTGGGTTGTGTAAACTCAATGCCCTAGAACTTGTTGGTCATTTGGTTAGAAGCCGACCTTGATAATCCCTGGGAGCTTTACCTTTCTTTTGCAAACGATTGCCTATTTAATCTTCGAGTCTTTAGCCAACCTACGGTACATGTCAGACAAGTGGCAGCAGCTAAGTGCATGGACCAGTAGAGGCCTGAAACCTGGAACTCATTTCAGAGGACGGCGCTCTTTCGTAATTATCGAATTATTTTAATGAAAAAAATGACTAATGAGTTACAGGATGGATCGTTTCGCCAGCTACTACTGAAGTCCGTAGTACATCCGTTTTAAACAAGAAGAGCTAGTTATGGATGTGGATCCAAATATGACTCGCTTACAGCAAGTTCCGTGCGATAGGCGGACCGATTGTTCCAGGGCGAATTACTTTCAGGGACGAGGCCAGTGTTTTACACGAGTAACAGCTAATTCCCTTCACTGCGTACGTTCTGTTGTGCACGGATAGACAGCGTGGTAGTATTCAACGATACAAACTTGTATCAATGTCCGGAGACCTTCAAGGAGCTAGGCAGAAAATTGCAGCACCTACGTTTTTGACGATAAGTTTCTCCAGGCACACCTACAGAAAACACGAATCCGTAACCAAGCCCGTACTATCTGTCTCAATCACAGGGAAAAAGGAGTTTGTTCCTGAACCCAAAATTTAATGTACATGTTGAAAGCTGTAGCAAGTTTACTCGGAAGGTTCTAATCCTTCCTAGCCAAGTGTATCACTGCAACCAGTAACGCAATTGCTTCTCAATACTTCGAAGTACTAAATTTTAGGCCAATCGTCTCATCTGGCTTGTTATCCTTGCTGTCCTCTTTTTTTAATTTTATGTTAATATATCACGTGATGTGCCCACGCGGAGTAAACGACGTTAACCGGGGTAGTTTACGCCCGTAATTCCTCAGATACGAAAGTAGTGCAAAACCGGAACACCACAATCAATTTTAATTGATTGAGGTTTTAAAAAACCAATAGAGTACATGCACATGTAGTTTATGCCCGAAAGACGTGGGATGAACAACAACACGCTAATACCCATGTGGTTTATCCCTAGGATACATGTACCACTGGGCAATGGCCAAGAAAGTTATGGATTTTCATCAAAACCAAATCTCAACGTGTGTCGGAACAAATTTAAAGTAACGCCACTAGCTGTTGCAGCGATTAGCCACCTAAACTGTTAACATGGTTCTACGAGCAGAATAAAATTCATGGCTTCAACTACTGCTGGAAATCTCAGGTCGACTTGGCGGATCGGAAACTGAGAGTGAAAAGCGGACTTTGCTATGCCTTTCACTTTGTACAACCGGCTCTCTTTCTCTTGAACAAACATATGATGCAGATACACTTATCATACTTCCAATGCTTTGATGGTTTTGTGGTTTGTCACTCATAATCAAATGTCCCTTTGAATGTTTACTCCGACACGAGAGACCGGTGCAGTGTACATGTACTAGAACCAGCCCTCAGCCAATCAGACCAACCCCTACGAGACGTCTGAAAATGGTACTGAACAGAATTGCATGTCTTGGAATCGAAAGGTAAGTGCTTGGTAAGCAGGCTTCAGCACCTGTACTGCCAACTCGCAAGTTGATCCAGCTAGACTGACATTGGCGCCACCTTCGAAACATGGAAGTTGTCGCGTGTTGTTAATCCCGCTCGAAAATATCGACTCTGCTACTACATGTAGTGTACGCTTTGAATCCAAAATTGGTACTGGGTCCATCCTGCTTCATGCTTACATCTACGATAATCGCATCAGTGATTAGGTTAAGGAAGTCATATTAAATCTCTTTTTGTGATCATGTTATCTTGGCTTACTCACCGATACCACTTCGGAATACGTCAACTACGTTTCATGGTCTTGGTGGCACAATGGAAGATTTTTGAATGTGGTCTTAATTTTGGGTCCAGGTTTCAATACAAATCTCAAGACGATTTATCTCGCTTAAGTACGATTGATCTGATAGGATGGGCGACATCTGATTGATAAGGTAGCCTACGAGGAGCACTAAGTATTCAGATCGGATGGAGAATGGCTTTAGCAGACGCACATTAAGTGCTGGGGTTGGTGATGCTGTCTCCACTTTACCTTAGCAGCATATACAACACCATCTGAGAGTGATCTGAATTGCATCAAATCCAGATCAAATCGCCAGACCTGATCTGCATAAGAACCAAAATATAGGCAACCGGCACAATCACGAGTTAGAACCTATGATAATGCGAATACTGACCAAAAATACTGGGGTATTTTTGCTGGCTCTCCGCAAGTTGTTGGAAGTTGTTTGTACAATTTTCTTATATATTGCTCACGCACTCATTTAGTCTCATTGCCCTGAATGTTTGGCCTACTATCCTATATCTAGCTGAGCACTCATTGCGGCTGGTTGCCGTATATAAATACTGTATCAGGCCCAAATAAATTTAAGATTAGTTTCTGTCGGTTACCCAAGTTTCAGTTTGTTATGTATCAGCCCCGGTGAGTTAACATTTTGTCGTGTCTGCGAGCAGCGCACTTGGCTCGAGATGGCTGAAGGATTGAGTATCTGCAATTATCTCGTATTATTGCGTATGGACTATATACTATACATGCACGTGAGAAATCCGCGCCTGCGGTTGAGTCTATCGATACGAAAGCCGCTTAAACAATTCTCCGACATCTTCATATAAAAATTGTCGACGTTCGTTATAGTTAGATGGTTTAACCCTTTCGTTCCTTAATAGTGTTTGTTCGATTTGCGCCATCTCAACATACCATAAACCGTGTGTACATGTACTACGAGTTTTCGGGGTCGGATACTTTTTCAGAGCCACTGATCTTGGGCTCACCACTTTGACCCCTCAGAAGACGCTGGCTGGTCTGATTGGAATCCGCGAGAGCCTCATTAGAAGCCAGGAAGCAGCGTTATCACCTCAAAGGCGTAAGATTGGTGCTTGAGAGCAAATTACGAATAATATCTACTATCTATGTCCTACTTCGATATCGTCGTTTCGTAAAACTGTCTTCTTGGATCAATCGTCTCACCCGTCCTGCTATCTGTTGGGTGTCCGGTTCTTGTCGGGCTCGGTGACAGCCTCTGGACTGCCACTGGACGCATACTGAACTCATGTGTGCGTGGACATGGTGCAGCTTCAGTATGACATACCAGAGGTTGAAGTCAACTCGATAGGATCGACGAGTGAAGGTTGTTGAAGTGCTCCGGAGTGATTGCTAAGGGTCCTGGTGCCAACAGGCTCCTCTGTCCATAATCTACAGAGCAAACATGTAGGTAGAGAGTAGGTAGAGCTTTGGTAGCTCGACCACGAGGAGAAGAGATCGCTCAGTCCAAATGAACTCACTTTCCAAAACACCTCAAGCATCTCAAGTCTTCTACAACACAAGTCACCTTGTTAGTCTATCCTGGTTATCCACTTTTATATCACGTGATGTTGTTCACGCCGAGTAATCCACGTCATGCGAAGTGGGTTTACGCCCGAAATACGCGACAACAACAACGTGCCAACGCCCATTTGGTTCGTCTTAGGATACCGTCGGACCAAATGCAACGAAATGATCGCAGAGGTATCTTTTGAACTTCAAAACTCTGCGTATTACGAAAATAATTTGAAGCCGCATCAGCAGCAAAACCCGAGGCGAAGACGGCACAGTCATCGGTGTTGGAAAACATCCCGTACTTAACCGAATTTAGAGTGGAAAAACGGTTAATGTTACTTAGGAAAAGTTGGCTGTCACCAAAAAGCACAGAACATCTAGCTACATGTACTTTAATTTCTATGGACCCTGCCCCTGGGAACCTCGGGTTGCCGTGAAGATTTAAAATCGCCATGCCATCCGGGATCTAGGAAGTGAGTTGCTTGATACGTCACGAACAACGATGTCCGTTTTGAATTCAATGGAAGTCCTCACTTTCGAAGTTGCTTCGACACGGACAGCTAGAGCCCAAGTTCTCCTGCTTTCCACGCCACCTATGCGACTGATCTTCGCCGGAGTGGTTACTATCCTGACACTTCTCGCAGTCGGCGGTGATGCATCCGAATTAAAGCCGGCAAGTTTTAATATTGGTCACTTGAACGTTGATGGTTCGGACGCTGATTTCGAAAACAACATCACGAGATACCTTCGCGATGCCACCGGCAAGACTGGTGAAGTTCATGAAGAAAGAGGCGATTTTTCCACTATTACTTTAACACTCATGAAGTATAACAATTGGTTCAAGAACAAGATGTTCAAGAAGTGGGAAGCGTACACTGTCGGACAAATCAGCAAAACACTGGACGTTCATCCAGGCAACCGACAGTGGGAATCACTACTCTTAAGCTACTTAAACGAATACAAGAAAGCGGGAGGTCAAGTGATAAGGCGTGGTAATGGTGGTAAGAAGGTGCGATTCTCCGACTAAAGTACTGATCGCTGCTTCAGTACTTTGATGCGGCGTAATCTAGCAGCTATTATGTCTTCTGATAGAAGGCATCCGTCTTGCCGAGTTACACGGTGTAGAAATCATATACAATTCTACAAACCGAAATGAGCACCAATGATTTTCTTGAACGTAAGACATGAGCACCAGAACTTTCAGACATCCAACCTACATGGCTACGGTATCTCTCTTGGAGGTTGCCGAAGCAACGGCAACTGTCTAATACTGGAGTAGTTGACGAGCTCCGAGCTGATATCGGCAAACCGTCGGGACAGCGCTGCCTTAGTGCAGACAAGGTCAGACGAGGTCTCAGCCAGCATGTACAACAACTAGTCTTGCACACCTTGTGGGCGGGAGGCCCGGGAGAAGTGTTATCAGGATTCTGAGCTTTAGTAATCCAATACACCTCATCATCATCTGGAGTAGTTGACGAGGAAGGCATAGTTTCCCGATGTCGCAGTTGTACTATAGGTAGGCAGAGCGGGAGATCGAGTGGCACACGGTCACTTTCGATTCTCCTCGACGCAGCTAACCCGATCTCATTCACAGCAGACGAAAAGACTGGATAAGACTGTTTGTTTTTACTCCGTAGAGGAAGAGGGGGAGGGAGCGGGAGTACCGGCCGCGCCACACTTCGTCTCACAGCACTTATAGAAGCTGTCGGCTTCGGTGTTACCCTCGTCACGGCATTCTTTGCTTACATCGATGTTCGACTCAAAGAAGAGGGCGGGGCAGCCCGGCGCCTGGCAGTACAGCGTGTCCTCGGCAGTGACGAGCGGTGACGACGACGGCGGCGAGGACAATAGCAAAGCAGGTCTTGAAGTTCATTATTGCTGGAGAAGGCGGATTGGTAGCGGTGTGTGCTTGGGTTGGCTAAAAGCAGACCCGTATAATAACACTAGATCAAACGTCTCATCCAGCAAGTTTCCCGACTATCTACTGTAATATCACGCGGAGTAAATGACGTCATTCGGAGTAGTTTTACGCCCGAAATACGAGAAAATAGCGTGCCAACGCCCATGCGGCATATCTTAGGATCCAACCGGACCAGAGACCAAGAACATTTCTTGGTCGTGCATTTTATGCTCGCAAAGGTATCTTTGCGACTCCAAATTTCCGCGTACAGATAATCCTCTCAGCTGTGATAGCTGTGGGAACCACTAAATTATTACTATCTAGAATCATTACAGATCATCCTCGCAAACCTGAATCCCCAGAAACCTGATATCCTGGTATACATGATGCAAATCCTATTCTACGGGATCGGTTCCTATATAAATGTATGGGGAAAAGCTGATACCTACCAACTCTGAAATCTGATGCAAGATTTAGAGATTTTGACTAGTAATTTGTATAGAGTTGATATTTACCAGAAGGATGAGAACATCCCCGATTTCACACATTTTGGTGAAGTCCATTAAAATGGGTCAAACAGCTCGGTATGGGTCTAAAATGACGCAGAAAAACATTTTAAAGGTTTCTTGGACTATCCCTAGCTTTTTATACTAACAATATCCAAATCTGACGAAGTTGCATCAAGCCCCAATTCTAAACCTGATGATCTTCCTATACCTGATGGGACCCTTGTCTATCAGATGGGCGAGGATGATCTGTATAGTCAAGAGTGTACCAGTCCAACGGTACAGGTATCTCGTGTACCAAGTTTGGGGTACATTCAGAGGTTTGGACCGAGTTTTTATGGACGAGAACCAGGACGACGAGGTGCTATGCAGTTGGCGAGGAAGCCAACACTGAAGACGATAGCGATGAAGCAGCTTATGTTGCGCCCACTTGACTTCGAAAGAGCTGAAGGAGCGCCTGATGTGGATAGCGCAGCTTTTTAGTCAGCGCTGATTCAATGGGGGTGCCCTCCAGAACGGAAAAAGGGTTACATTCCGTGCAGCTAGTGTTAGAGAAAAGATAGGACGAAGCAGGGCCGCTAGGTGCGAAAGTCGATGTTGAACATCTTGGGCCGTCTTTCAGCAAACTTGTTCATTACCATAGTTAGACACCTTTGTTTAGTAATAATTCAGCTTTTCATACTTCTCTGTTCCATCTCAAATCTAACGTTTCTCATTTCCGTGAGGTTTTATTGAGCTCATCTCTGCACATGATTGGCAATTTTTTCGGTGGAAAAACCTCAATCTGTCGTTTATTGTAGCATTGACATTTCTTCCGTGTGATTGGTGCGTTAATTGTATTTTTTCCTTACGATTTCAATGCAGAAACTCCCGTTCAAATCGGATAAAAAGTTTTTGATTGGCGACATTTTTTCTTTCACCTCTCAAAAGTGATCATGCATCGTGGCAAATTTGGAAATGAAGGAACTTGTTCTGTTGAAACAAAAAAAATACGCTACCGTCTTACCCCGCACTAGTCGCCTAGGCGTTAAACTTGAACAAATCTTAAGATTACAACTGTTCGCTCGATTCTCGAATTGAACGCATAGAGAAATAGAACGAGTACTTAAACAGCTGCTCAACTTTCTAAACCAGCTCGTGGCCAGCCATTTTGAGCGACTTCAAAATGGAGAGGAAAAGGCAGGTGAGTTGGAGTTGTTCGCCGCGTCTCAAATGCACTGCTGTAACATTCATGTTAAGACCCTTAACTACGACTGCAAAGTCATTGAGTCGTTCATGTACACGGCGAAGAACGCAGCGAGAACTATTTGCGTCGCTCGAATCGACTCGTTCTTTGTGGTTGAGGTGGACGGCATGCTTGTTTAATCAATTTATCATCGACTTTTTTTTCTTTGTTTGCTTTCTGGTTTGATCTGCAGTTAGCTGGATTTGCAATTGAACGCCTATGGCGTTGCACATGAATTCAACGCCTAGTGGGCGCACAATTTTTATTAAACGCTTAAGCGGTTAGTGCGGGGTAAGACGGTAGCTTTCGCCTACAGTAAGACCCTTCGCGTGATATTCCACAGAGTCAGTCAAATGCTACAGCGTGAGAAACGTTAGATTTGAGATGGAACAGAGAAGTACTAACGAGAGGATAGATGTATATTTGACTTTAGTTTTGTAAACTGCCGGTCATTAGGGGCTGGTAGGTGGGTGGTGCCGGTTCTCGGTTTGGTGTTCCAAATATGGTAAGGTTACAAGTTGCCTGTGATTGGCCAAAGAAGATTATGCAAATCTAGAGAAGCCGAGAACTCGAATGCCGAGCTGGTTCCCTGGTTCTCTGCGGTGTTTGTCGGGGATCCATACAAAGTCCATACAAACTTCGATCACAATCCCAACGATAATTAAGTCGAGTTCTTACGTCGTTTTAGCCTAACCCCTGGAACGCCAAACCGAGACCAGCACCAGCCAGCGCGACAAGCCCCTTAGGGGTCTTTAGAAAGAGCGTTTAGGTGATAACTACGTGCAGCTTGAACGTTCAACCGTTCCGGCGTCAAAAATGGCTTTAACCCCAGTCACAACTTTTGGTAGGAGCCAGGTAAAAAGGACTGGCTAGGTCAATGCCGTGTAGGAAAACACGATAGAATTCTCACAAGTCGGGTGAGTCCCCGCCAACAACACACGCTTCCCCGTAAAGGTCAGCGATTGTTGGATCAATACCTGAAGACCAGGAACGATCCCTTACACCGGGTTGGTTGCAAGCGCTTCTGAATACCGAGGTTGTCTTCGGTCAACCCTTAAACCTGTACCTCTAGCCACGAGCAAGGACTAGGATGCAATATTGCGCTTTCGCGCGAACCACTGCAGTCCCTCAGAAGGAAGGGTACCGGCTGTTCAGGCCTAGTGCAGGGGTGCCGAGGTAAGCCTCAGCGGGGAGTCTAATACACGTAGGAACCCTCGGGTCCCACGAACACACACTGACCGACACTCTCTGGCCGGCCGAACACTCGGCCACACTCTCCTCTTGGCCTTACCTAGATAAACCCTCGGTTCAATGTACCTCGAGTCCACCAACAGGCATTTCACTCAACCGAGCGTGTCCTGGCCCTACAGTTACCTAGCTAGACTTACCGTTGACGGACTTGACCCTTGTTTGGCTAGGGGGAAGACTGCGTTTTTATTTCTGTTTATCTGAGGCTCAGGGAGTCTCGGTATGCGATCTTATGTTGAGTCCTATTCCTATACACAAATATCAAGTATAAGCAAATCCTCGGTAAGAGCTCTTGGGACCTCGCGTAGGTACGACCGAGGTCTTGGGGAACTGGATACGTGAGATGAGTACAAATCCAAATTAGCCTATTCTGGGTACCTCAGCCAGATTATATTTGGCAAAGCCGAGGCCTCCAGATGTTACCGGCGCGTCGCCAACACTCCACCGAAGGGACCAATCAGGACCGAGAACCACATTTCACCGAAAAGTTCTGCGGCAGTTGGCTCAGCGACTGAGTTTTCACTGTTCGGTCGAAACCCGACACAACAACAAAAATACTAATACACATAATAGGGAATTTGACAAAAATAGTATAGATTCAAATTTAAGTGACAAATCGCGTGGGGACAGCTCTCCCGTGAAGAATTGGCCATTCTGGGCCAAGCAAGTTTTCCCCGCTGTTATCTGTTTTACTTGTTACAGATGCTCACGCCGGGTTGGCAGGTGGTCTCGGGAAACCATCCGATATTTAGGGCATAACATACCAACTCGGGAAGCGATCTATTCATGAACGACAGCTTCCTCTACCCTCCCAACGCCAATCAATTAAGCGATCCCTTGATTGGCTCCGTACTACAGCGCACAACACCAACATTCTTCACGCAGTTGACCGCTGGCACCGGTGACTCTACTCCACACAACGTCGAGTTGCAAGATGTATCGACCAGGCTAAACCAAGCGCGCGTTCGCGAGCCATCACCAACTCAGCATCGTGAACCTCGATAATCGAGGAGAGATACCAGCAACTGCTATTTACAAGTGCATCGAAGCGAACCAGGTATTCCCTGGTGTTGCAGCGTTTGTCCCGTTGCTGGAAGCCGAAGAGGATCTACAGCATGAACGTCGACGGCAGGCGCAAGCACGATACCGACAAAAAGCATTACTCACATGAGAGATCTCAAGAACGAGGTCCAACCGTTACCCGAAGAGACTAAGAAGCTTGAACAGCAGCAGCAAATTGAGTCGCTGCGTGTAGCATCATCGACCACCGTTTGGCAAACAAGTTTCGAGTTTTTTGCGCCTCTTTCGGAATGGTATGAAGGGCATCAGCGACATATCCGGTGGTGCTTCTCGCGTTCAGCAGGCGTTTCTCCATGCCACATTTGCACCTAATGTCATCGGTTAAACCGGTTACGGGATTGAGTTTCTAGTACAAGACTACCGAATGCACGTGGAGTATTTTTCCTGACCTAGACGTACAACTTGAGCAGCTGACGAAGGGTGCTGATTTTTGCATTCTTTTTTCGGCTACTTTCCATTCATGGTCATTTTGACTGATTTCATTTTTTTTTGGCTATTTTCCATTCCCAAAGGATTAATTGCATTTATAGAGGTGTTATTGCATTTATTGGAAAATGTAAAGGCAAGTATACAGGTTACTTCCCTAGTGCGTAGCACCCGAAGTGGTCACTGCGTCTAGCCTTATGCCTCTGTCAATTCTCCATCTTATGATGTTGTGGTTTGGACCATCAACACGCTCCAATTGATGACGCTGATGCCATAGGATTAATTGTATGACCGAAGGATTAATTGTAAGACTAATTGAAAACTAGGAAAGACAAAGTGTGTACATGCAAGGTTTTTCTGGTATTTTGAAGGACTATATAGTTTTCTGTATCTGGGTTTGACTACACTAACGGTGCATATGCAGTAATTAAGGGACGATGATGTGGCCCAAATGGAACGAGTAATTGATAACACGGGCTAGTTCTTCAGCTTCTAGCCCTGAGACTTCGTCTTGGCCCTCGTACACCACATCCCAGTAGTGCTTCCATCCTCGTTGAAATGGAGGCTTGATTTTTGCAATACATGTGCGCTCTGTCACTTCTCCGACTTCTGATGTTGTCATTTGGACCATCAACACGCTCCAGTTGATGACGCTGGCAGGTTTCTCTACAAGTCTCCGAACCAGACCCTCAACGGAGTATTGCGATCTTCGCACTCCATCTCTCACGAGGCACTTAGTCTTCTTCCTTGGGCGACCAGGAGGTTTCCGCGCCGGTAATCCACGGAGCATTACTGTTAGATCCAGACCGTCCACTTGGTGTAAGCATGCCAGGACATGCTCGCACAGCCACCCAGTTTGATAGAACGTCTTGCAATCGCACCGAATTTTTTTCAGTATAGTCTGCACGGCTTCACGAGACCACGATGCCGAGTTCCAGTCGTGTTCGTACGGAGTGCGATCTCGACTTTCCACGGCGGGAAGCGATAGGTAGCGAAGTTGGATGTTCTCAACCTTTTCGTTGGCTCGAAGGTTGCCATGAATTGAACGCTGGTATAGCTTTGTCCTTGCCGCACTGACCGGAAGACCGTTTAAATTGTCGTCATGCACCACGTAGTACTCTGCGTTAAAGTAGTACTTATCGATTTTCGCGATAGTCCTCTGCGATTTACGTCTGTGCGTTGGATAGTGATTGTCATCCATACACAAATTCACGGCTTTCTGCAACATGACTACCGAGACTGGTCCTGGCGTGTAATGCCTGATGGGATCGTATCCAATGTCCATTGCACATTCAACCAGGATTAGGGGAAGTGTCGAGGCAAGAACATGACCCGGTGCAGCACGTAATTGGTTTGCTGTCGTAGCCTTGATGGCGCGATGATGCGCTTCAATCGGGTTTTGATTCGGCACAACTCCGGGGCAGCTACTAGCTGAGAAAAACCAAAGATCCCAAGGGTCTGTAAGATATTCACTTTCGAGCCATTGCGCATATTCAGCCTCTCCCAAATCTGTCCAGTTTTGCGTGACCAACTTGGAAAGGGCCTCGAATTGGTTTGTCGATCTTGCTTGACTCAGATATTTGAGTTGCGGCTTGATGATGTCGTCGTAGCGATCGCGATCAGTCAATAAAGCCTTCTTCTCACGATATTTACGCTCCAAGTGAGGCCAGCAGTCCAACAGCTTAATCTCGGACCAGACATCGCGGAAGGCGCTTGCAATCACAGCACAATGGTCCATTGAGCCATATTGCAGATCCATCGTACCCCCGAAGAAATCGTCCCAACGCTCCTTGCATACAGAAAACATCCGCGCGTATGAGAACGTTGTTTCGGTCCGGACAAACATGAATGCCATCGGATAGAACTTCTGGTGGTACTTGTGCGCAGCAGTGTAACGGACACCAACAGTACCGAAGGAAACGAGAGTCCAACCACCAAAGTACAATTTATAAGTCCCGTCGGTTGCCCCCAGAACATGCTCATGTTGTCCCAGCAACGTATCAGCAAAGCGGTCAAACACGAGTAGCTCGTTCTGGATATCCAATGGTTGGCGTGGAAAGCGACGTGCATCTCCCACCACCGAATAACGCACGTTCTGGTGAAAAGTGCTCTCTGTCAAGCACATTCTGGGCGCCGTCCACTCCGTTATACCGGCATACGTTGTGATTGCAAAATCACCGCTTTTTCGAAGACGGTGTGCGCGATTTTTCAGCTGTTTCAAGGTTGGGAGCAGCGTCAATGTGCTTTCCGACCCGCTGTACTTCAATTGTAGCGATGTCAGACATTTCTTCGGGCCCATGCCATCCAGAAGCAAGCCGTCAAGCTCTAGTAGAAGAGGCTTGTGAATTCCAGTTCGCTGGGATGTGTTTGCTACGACAGCTGCTGTGTGCATCCCACTTCTGAAGAGTCGAAATTTTCCATCTGCGTCGACTTTGATTCGGGCCTTGGCGGTACACTCGACATGAGAGGTGCAGTACAGGCGCCTGGTAACACTGTTGTTGTTTAACCAGGCGAAGCGGGCATTTTCCAGCCCATCCAAAACACCTCGAGCCTCTTGTAGAGTTGCAAACCGCACCGGATGCTCCATAGTGCCTGTCGCATCGACGATTTGAACGGGGTCAGCGCTTGGTAAAGTCTGTTCGTGCGAAGAATCCGAACTGCTGTCATTGCCTTCATCTTCGTCGCTGTCATAATGGTATTCATCACAGCTGCTGAGATCTAGTCGCGGCGACACAGATTCGTCCTCGCTGGGAGCAAGTTTGTCTTCACTGAAGGCAGACCTAGCTGAGTCCGCTTCGCTCTAAGGGCTTCGCATGCGTCGCTGTTGTGTAGTTCTTGACCGATGACGTGTGATAGGGCCCGTAAAATCCTCACTGGCACTGGAAGCAGAGCTGCTTGAGCTGCTACCACCCTCAGATGGCATGTTGAAAGATCAAGCGTCTTCGGCCCGTACAAGGGAAACCCGTCGTAACCGCAGCGGATCCTCGCCCTTGTGCCAAATAACACCGATAGCGTAGCTGTTGTTGGTGTTGTTGGAGTAGAGAGGAAGCGGGGTTGTAGAACTTGTGACGGGTTTGGACGATAGGAGGGAAGGTGTTGGTGCTTGAGAGCTGGTGTGGGAAGTTTGGCGCAAAAGCGGAAATGAGCAAGACGGGAGTGGAAGCCCCTTGTGTTGTGCTCAGGATTGTAGTGGGTTCATCAACGTCGCAGGCGTTATACTAACTCTATTATGGCGCATAGGACAGGCGAACATTAAAAAAAACTGGCTTCAGATTGAGTGTCTCTCATCCACTGTCATACAGAGGATGAAAGAAGACTGTACTGTAACCCTAACCGTAACGGAAGTGTGACAAAACATTTTTTTTCGTAACTTGAAAAATCTATTCGAAAGTTACAAAACCCCCAGAAGTACAGAAGTAAATGTCTGAACGCAAAATAATTATTTACCTGAACGCAAAGAATTTATTTTCTGAACCCACAGAATTCATTTTCTGAACGCAACGATTATATTTGGAAATGAAAGAATGTACGATTTCTGTTCTGAAACTTGCCTACTCTTCGTCCGTCAAGAGGATCGGAACGTCCTCGGAACCTTCGTCCATAAAACGGACACGGCGACGACGCGGTGGTGCCGGTGGGTCATCATCGCCCGACTCAGATTCGTCTCCATCGTACTCGGGACGCGAAAGGTCCGAATGACCGCCTCGAAAGTGCTCCGGGCCCGGGTCCGAGTCTTCCGATTCGCTGAGGCTGAACGGGTCCCGCGTATCTAGCGTACGATGTTTTTGCTCGGGCTCCGGCGAGTCCGGGACGGGCGGTGAGCTGCGCGAGTGAGTTTCCGAGGTCGCACTAATGAACCGCTGGAGGAGATTGCACATGTCGTCGAGAAATGCGATCTCCTCCGGCAATCGGTCCATCTCCGCTTGGAGGAGGTCCGGTTGGCGGCGGCGATCTCGGCGGCGCCGTGTCAGCATACCTTCAAGCTCGAGGTCGTCGAAGAGGCGGGTGCGCTTGATCGGGGGCTGCATGGCGAATTCACTTGTGACTCCCGACATCGCGCGCCGCATAGTCAATAAGTTCATGTCAATACAGTTTATTAACCCATTATACTTTCTGTACTTAAATGGCTTTGCCTTTCTCGATAATAGACTTCGCTCACCCGGGTTGCGTTTGAATTTTAATTGTACTGAATGTTATTGAGCTATAGAGAATGCAATTGAACCCAGATAAATGGAAAGTAGCCGGTGATAGAATGGAAAAAAAGGTTTTCCGGCTGACGAAGGGTCCTGGAGATTCGCTTGTCGCGACGGTGACAGCTGATATCATCATCCGGAAGAGCACACTACAACTTGCTTTCCCTCACCTCGTAGACACGCGCTTAGCAAAGCAATTGTTGGACCGCCGAGTTGTGATGCGTGGGATTGTGCGCTTCGAGTGGGATGCTCAGATAAAAAGAGTTCGGCTTGTGCAGTACACGGCGAACGTGTTGGTGTCTATGCAGTCGTTGGAAGGCGATCTGAATCAAATATCCCGCATCCTTAGGGGCGCCCGAATTACTCCTGAGGGCAAACTGTGGAAACAAACGTTGGTACCTGCTGTTTAGATCGGAGTTGTACGAATTGGTTCGATTAGGATAGCATTATTCTATGAAATCGATCCTCCCTGATAGGGTAACTGGGAAAAGCCGCAATTTTTGCAAAATGTTCGACACCCCTCTCTTTTACTTCATTTATTAGAAGAACAAATTGGGATGTTGCTTTTCTTCTCTCTTTGGCGCCGACTCATGTTAGGATAGGTCGCTAAACGGAGAGATAATTCACCGTAACACTAATAGTACAAAAAGTTTGAAAAGATGAGCCCATATTTCACGATTTCCTAAAAGCGAAGGATAAAGCGAAGGACATGTTGCATGTTGTAGGACGCCGGTAGACGTAGGATAGCTGAGGTCGATGCACTTGAGAGGATGATGGTAAGTTGAGAAGTGAATTGAAATGTTAGAGAAGAATGCAAGCGAGATCAGGCTCGCTGGGGTGTTTCGTAACTCCTCCTACGCTACGACTCCTGCGCTGGTAGTTGCGAAAGCTCTTCCGGCACTCCTTCTGAGGCCGTGATGTTCCCGTCGGTTGATCCGTCGTCCAACAGGACATCACGTATAATTATCAATTTCAGCGCCGTGTGTTTTGTAGCTTCTAAGGGTATCTGATAAACCTCTAAATGTGTCTGATAAACTTTAATTCTTGTTGATTCTTAACGCAAGCGTATTGAGAATCTGGCACTTGTCATTCGGAATGCATCCATGTAAAGCGATTCGTCAAATTCATTATTCAAAAAGCTTACTTGCTGGATGCGACGATTGAGCTAGGAGTTAGTATTACGGATCGGCGTATTCATGCCCGTACTGTACAAGACAACCATCACGAATTTTCCTCAAACCCAGCGGATGTGGCAATTTCTTTCGCAAATCGTGATATCAGAACCCCAGTCATTAAAGGTCCATGTTTTTAGTACCAGTAGCGTGTATTCTCCATGCGTCCTAAGATAACAGGATGATAGTTGTCGTAGTCATGTAGGTTGGATGTCTGAAAGTTCTGTATGAACTGACAACAATGATGGTCTTCAAAGCACGCTTCTCGCACCACCAAGGGTATAATGATATTGATAAGGTGATATCTAGCCGTAATTTCGCGTAAAGGAACGCTAATATCTTGTTCTTCGACCGGCTGGTTGTTGCGACACCAAGTTTTGCTGCTGACAACGCTGCCTTAAATTATTTGGTTGGGGACGAAGTCCCCACTTATAATCATATATAACTCCTCTTTGATCTATTTCTCACCTCCATTTTACTTGCCTCATCATATATGAGACATGAATGGTTCTCACTTGAGATACCACCACCTCCGAATACCCTCTCAATGTCGTTCAATTTTCACTTAGGGTGCGTTCGGCAGCACAATATATTGAGCAATTTGCAATATTTTGCAATTTTTATTTGGACATATTGCCGTTTTGCGATATCAGGCCAAATCGAGTCTTGTTCGGTCGACCAAAATCGTGTTTAGAATGCTATGTTTATATCGCCGTTTTCGGCAATATATCCCGCAAGATGGGGTTTTCTTCCTCGAAAATCTTATCCTTGTCAGCCAACTGTGTTCCTCAAGTCTTACGAAGCTACTCGTTTCCTGTGTTTTCATTGCGCAAATACGGCGTTATAGCCCTGATCGTCGCCAGCATTTCCTCCTCCGTCGACGAAGTGCTACTATCGCTGTCCGGCATTTCTTCATCCTGTGCGTCCTGCATCGTCTAGGGAATGGTGAAGACTGCACTGAAGAATCGCAGCACTCGAATACGCTATATCCTCTCTTAAACGATATCCGTTTCTCACATTTCTTTAGCGAGGGAGCATCCTTGTGATGAGCTGCTACGTCTGTTCAAAACGGAATGTAAGGCAAAATTGAATACGACGGTAAAGTGCTATATCAACTGATATCGAGCATTGTGAATTGCGTTCTGCCGAACGCACCCTCACCGTATTCGTTTTAGTGCGAGTCATGGCCACAACGTTGAAGTCCAATTCCGCGCGCACTACGGACACCCCCGCTCCTAGGACATGGGCAAGTGGGTGGTGTTCGAGCAGAGGTTGTCAGTCGTGGAGCACTGCAGTACGAATCATGAGATGACGCAAAGCGAGTTGTGTGGATGGGCGAAAAAGGCGTTCAGGAAGGTAAACCAGAGCAGTGTACCATCTCCAGAATCCTGAAACAAGGCAACAAGACGCATGGTTTTTTAATCATTAGGGACTACTAGTTACTGGGCGCAGAGGGTGAATCAGTGGACGGATGTAGCTGCGTCAGCTTGACACATAAAGGGAACGACGACGACGAGCCAAGGTGAGATAGGTACCACGACACGGGAAACACGACACGAATAGCACGAAACGCGAAGAGATTAACGAACGACGCCGGAGACACTGCGTCAGCCAGGAAGTATGGACCTGACGACTAGGAGCCGAAGGTCAGATGCATATTTTCTTTCTTTTTCCTTTTTTCTGGGCCGCCGCGGGACTCGTCGATGAGCCGGTCTCGTATGCAGCGCAGCTGCTGAGCGCGGCACTGGGCGTTGGCAGCCGACATAACCGCAATAAATTCAAAACTCAATGGTATTTCTGACGTTGCCAAGAAAGGAAACATGCATTGAAAGCCACGCCCCCGGCTGGAGAAAGATCTGGGAGCGTGGGTGAGATGGAAGGAGGTTAACCATGTCCGACTGTCGTGAGCTTTTATCACAGCAAAGGCTGCGAACATGCTCGACGACACTGTGCAAGGGCTTGATCACCAGCGGATGGCTAACGAAGTACAATCTTTGGTTCCGTGATTTTGATGCTTTAGCGCTGAATCCCCTTTAATTTAATACCCCTAATAAGATGATTCATTTTTGGATATCAGAAGTGGGAGCGGTTACTGTACATCTAATCGCTGCACTGCGGCCATTTTTTTTTTTGGCTGGGTTGAAGGATCTGTCTATGATGCCTGCGCAGGATATATTATTTTTGCCCTCCGATTCGATGCCTTATATCGGTCCCCGATTTATGTAAATCAGGTAGCTGACAGGGTAAGAAAACTCGGACCGGAATTAGGCTGATAAGGCCACCCAGGAGGACATTTCGATGTGCCGAGCTACAGACATGCTGAGTCTAGAAGCAACTGTAATCCAGAAACCTACGACAGTGATGCATATGACAACGCTGTTGCTCAACAGATTGATCTTTTAGGTTGTTTGATAGCAGGCCATGTTCGTATTACTCCAATGGTCCAGTGACCTGAAGCTCTCGGAGATGTTTTCTGACAGTCACTTATGCCGTTGAAAACCGGCAATTATGAGCCCAGCGTCACAACTCGGAGCTTCTTGCGATATATCGGGCCAGAAATAGCTAGCTTACCTCAGCCCTATTACCTAAATCGGACCGTGTTCGCAAATCGGGTCCGACATATCGGATCTCGGGCCATCCGTTTTGCCAAAAAGGATGAAAGCCACAATACCAGTTGATGCATCTTTGTGCAATTCTGGCAGCTTGGTTGAAGTTGACATTGCCATTAAAGTGGGGGAACACGATTTAGCCCCGACAATAAAAGCTAATTAAACAAGAGAAACGAGGCTGCTCAGTCCTTTAGACAAATCGCTTCAGTTTAGACTCCGCTAAAACGCCACCTAGTCCTTAACCCGACGCTGATTTAGAAGCCTGATTACGCGGTCGTACCCGTAATTAAGGGCGAGTGAGGTACAAACCAAACGCGGTACAGTGCAGCTATCGGAAGGCTCAAAAGCGCAGAGACCCGTCTCACCGACTTGGGCGTCGCGCCTATATGAGACATCATGTGCTGGTCTGTAGTGTAAAGAGATTACCAAAGCGAAACCATTACGACGGGGGTGACCCCACTGTACCTGCTTGTACATTCAAGCGATGGCACGTCCCTGCAAGCTCGGAGTCCCAGACAGGTCTGAGCTTGCTAACCGAACCACCTCTCATCACGTTTGTAGTATCAATGGACCATAGTTATGGTCCGTCCATTTAGAAAGAGGAGAATTCACTGTGGTTTGAATGGCGCAGCCTAAACTTGACACCTCCGATCAGTACACGGACGAGATTGAGCTCTCGTGATGACTGCATACCCAACGAGTAGTGGAGCCAAGTTTATAGTTTAAAGTCTACACACCTACCGATTTGATGTTGTCATTCGATTGACGGGGACGTCGGCCTTCAGTCGCAAACCCCACTGAAGATTGTCGTCCCCCAAAGCAACTAAACGGAGCAACACGACTGAGATGCTCCAAACCTACTAGTAACACAGACAATCCTCTCGGTCGTAATATCCTGGATAGTGATTCACTCCACACAGGTGGGTTCCCAATAGCGGTCTTTAACGCACCCGAAAACTCTCACCTTTCATTTGAAAATCGTGTGCTTTTTTTTACAGATGTTCAAACAGGCAAACCTCAACAGGAACAGCTTCGTGAACCCACAAAGCAACTGGAAAGTTACGGTGATAGAGCAAGTATTTACGGTTTGCTTATTCGTAGTTGAAACCAAGTTGATAGTAGGAATGTAGAGGCAATCTTTGGGAGAGGATCGCGGCTGAAGTCGTCTTGTGTGCACCGGCATTCCCAAAACTGCCACCACGAAGCCATGGAAGACGACGAAGCATCAGCAGACATTGTTCAGTACATTCGACGTCTCACCCGGGGTGTGTCACGCCATCACAAGGACACGTATCTCGTTCAACTACTACATCGAACAATGCAAAGCGGCTCAGCGTTTGAAGTCATCATCATTCGTTCTGAATTCAATTCTAGTGAGGTCGTCGAAAGGCCTCTGTTGCATCCCTTCAACTTCAACGCGTTCAGTAGTGATGCATGCATGACCAAGTTCCGGGCAGCAAAGACCAGCTTGTGCAGCAATTTCAACTTCTGGGTCTCAACGGAATAACGACAAAAGAGGGAACTTGTAAAACCGGTGTAGAAGGTCTATGCATCGTGTTGTACCGCTTGGCTGCACCAATGTGGTGTGTTGACATGAAGAAGACATTTGGGAAACATTCCCAGCGGTTTGTCCAATTTGTTTCTGTACATTTTACACCTCCTCGACACACGCTATTCAAACCTGTTGTATTTCAAAGGTGGGTATGTTGCACAACACCTTAACGAGTATGGAGATGCTGTATTTCAGGCAGGAGGTGTGCTGACGAATATTTGGGCTTTCATGGACGGGACTGTGAGAGGTATGTGTCGGCCGACGTCTCGCAACGTTACCCATGACGGCAACTTTCTGAGTCGACAATCGGTGTACAGTGGCCACAAGCGCAAGACCGCTCTCAAGTACCAAAGTTTGGCTACTCTTGATGGATTGATCTTGCACGTGTCTGGTGGTTTCCCTGGACGAAACCACGACATCAAGATGTACAATGAATCAGATATCGCAACAAAAATTAGGAACGACATGCGCTTCAGTGATTTTCGCGTGTATGGTGACCATGCCTATGGCCGAGACGATTTGATGGCATGTCCTTTTGCGGAAGCTATTGGAAATCTGACTGCAGACGAAAAAAAGTGAGCAAGTCGATGAGTAGGGTGCGCGTGTCGGTGGAGTGTTCGTACAGCCACGTCGTCAACTACTAAACAGGTATTGACTTCAAAAACGCGCCTAACGTGCTGGACCAACACAAGTTTCGCAAATGTATCGCGTTGCAGTGATTTTTACGAACTGCGTTACCTGTGTCCGTGTAACAGTGTCAGCGACTACTTTGACCTGTTTCCTCCAAACCTTGCCGAGTACCGTGATCAGCGTTTGTATATTCTAATGCAAATGTACGCGTGCCTGTCACTTTTCTATCACTACTTCAGCTCTTGTCTTGCTTCGCGAAAGCTGCATCGGCTTCGGCTCGAATGTTGGCTTGTTCGCGCAGGAGCTCCATTTGTAGGGCAGCACTCTCACGCTCGAAGGCCAACCGATCCTGGTGGTGCTATGCTTGAGCAACAAGCTGACGCTCCAATTGTAGTTTTTGGTGTTGTAGATTTGTCACCTCTGTCTGCCGGTTGCGACGTTAACACGAACGTGTTTACGCGCTTGAGTGGAGAGTTTTACTTTCGTGTTGCGGCGGAGAAGCTGAGAAAGTAAAGCTGGCGTCCTTTGCAACACCACTTGCACGACCTGTTGCACCTACTGACCCACTGTCGTCCTCCTCTTCTTCTTCGCTCTCAGTTGTAGTGCGCTGGGAGCGGCGTCGATTACTCTCCGCCATGATCTCAGAGGCACAAACATTCAGACTCTTCATTTTGCGTTTTTTTTATTTTATCAGCCTTCGCTTGCTTATTTTGATGGTGGATGGCTTCCAGAGCCACATACTCTGCTACCAATCCGTTGATTTCATCGTAGTGACTCTGGACGTCGTTTGCATCAAGGGATTCCTCAATGTCACTCTCAAGCGCCGATTGACGCTCTCCAGCAGCAGCATTCTTTTTCAACACTGCAAGTCGATCACGCACTTCCTTTGTGTTTACAACAACTCGGGCGATTGCTTGAGATAGAGATCCAGCTACAGCGTTCCAAGACTGCATCGTTTCGCCGTAGGCCGCTGCAAACGGCTTTTTAGCGATAAGCTCCCGCACCAGCTCCTTCTCTTGCTCATCGTTGAACCGGAAAATGACCATTGGTGCGTGATGCTGTCAATTGTTCTTAGCTTGGTGCAACGCGGAGTGAGAACGGGCTTCAAAGCTGCCAGAGAGATCAGAACGTGAGGCTCGACATCCAAGTCGTTTGGCAAAGTGCTGCAGATCTATAAATGTAAGTGTTTTCCAGGCTAATTCCGGTATGTCGCACGAGCCAATGGAACTGTTGTCTTAACACCAGTGACGACTTTTGGTAGGCCAAATGCTAGGACAAAATCACATTATACTCGATTTGTATATTGTGTGTGGGAATTTGACAAAAATAGTATAGATTCAAACTTAAGTGACAAGAGTAGTAATTTCCCAGACAGTACCAGTAAGACCAAACCATTTGGACTGAGCTGTGATTTGTCTCGACAAGAGTAGTATATATATTTATTTCTACCACAGCGGGGCTTGGCGCGCTCTCCGATCGAACCCGTGCCGCAGCCATGGCCTGTGTACAAGACACTCTCAATCCAATTCACCAATATTAGGCACCGTCAGACACACCCGAAGCAGCAGTCCGCTCCGACGAGCAGTTAAGCAGTAGAGTAGTTTGGCACGCGTCGACCCAGGAGGTGGCCATGGTGTTCTCTCAGCAGAAGTAGGCTACGAAAAGCGTTCACAAAGCTACTGCGCCTTAAGCCCGAACACCGCACGCTTTCGTCAACTCCGGCCGCTGAGACGATTATCACCATTGCGACGAGAAGACGGGTACTGCGCAAAGTCGTCGTTGGTGCGGTTCTCAATTCAGGAGCGAGCGCAACATGTATCGGGGTTACACGAGAGGTTACCTTTGTGGTGTGTGATACACACAAGGATACTCTCTGATCGAAGGAAGGCCCTGCGGGCCACTCATTAGGAATGATTAGTGTTAGCTATAGTAGGTAGTGAAGTGCAGACATTTGCACTGTGCGGCGTAGCCGCAGATAATGAATCTAATTCAGTTTTCCTTTTGCAAAGAAGTCCTAGTGACTTGAGGTTCTCGGATAGAACCTGTGTTGACTCTTAAGAGTCGTACGTCTTCCTCTGACGCTTACAGCTACGGCAGCCCCGCTGCACTTGGTAGCACCCGTAGTCAATCCTTCACCTGAGTCTACGTAAGACTGTACCTCTGTGAGGATGGAACAAGCTGCGTTCACGAACTTGACCCCGGGCAAACAGGAGGCGCATAAAAAGCTTATGTCTCTGTTGGGCCCTGAGGGTGTGGCACATCTTGTTTCGCAAGGCCCGGACGCGATTAATGCGCGTCTCGAGGCGTTCACGAGTTATGAGTATGCACTGTTGGAGCACATCCAACAAAGAATGAGCGCGGCGTCGTCAGCGCAAGTCGCGACTACCCCTCAAGGGTCCTCTCGACCTAAACCACTCATGGTTAGTGTCAAAACCTTCGAAGGAAAGGAGGGAGAAAACCTCCTGCTCTGGATCCGAGAGGTCGAGATGGCCATGGGTTCGGCCCTGCTCCAGACTGAGCACCAGCGCGTAGCGCTTGCGATCTCCAAGCTCAGTGGACGAGCGCGAGAGTGGGCTCTCACGAGCGGAGCGTCTGTAGACGGAGCTTTCCCAACGTGGGACCAGCTGAAGGTTCAGCTTTCGCGGGTGTTCTCACCGCCGAACCACGCGTACCACATACGCTCAAAATGCCTGGCGTCCCGACAAGGTCGGAAAGAGTTGGTGGACTATGTCCAGGAGCTACGTACGCTCATCGCCGGCATGTTTGCCGATCCCCTGCCTGAGGCAGTCACCGTCATGGTGTTCATGGATGGTCTCCGGACCGGTGTCGCCCGTACGGAAGTCTTCCGTGGGCGGCCGACCTCGTTTGAAGAAGCCGTGGCTGTGGCATTGAATACCGAGCATAATTTCAAGTCTGCCCGACTGGGCTGGAGCGCGTCGAACGCGAGCCCGCCGGGTGGTCCGGAACCTATGGACCTCAGCTATACTGAAGATGAAGAAGCGGAGCTTCGAGCGGCTGAACAGCGTCGAGGCATCCGTCGATGCTATACCTGCGGCAGCGCCGACCATTTGCGGCCAGGCTGCCCGCTGCGCAGGCAACATCAGGCTCGGTCGAGCCGAAGCACCGCTTCGAATCAAGTGTCTGGTTCGTCGCGGGGAAACGGCGACTCCCAGTAGGCGCGGGGCGCCCTACTGGGGAAGAAGAACTAAGTTCTGTTGTGCCTCAGGGAGGTGGAGGACAGCAGGGCTTAGCCCCGAAGAAAGCCGTACTCTCTAACACGGAAAGAAAATGCAAGCCGGGCTTGTTGGTCGTCCAAGCGACGGTAAAATGCTTTGATAATCCGTGGACGATCTTGATCGACTCGGGAGTGTCTGGTAACTACGCCCGACGCTCCACGATGGAAGGAAGTCAGCTATATGCTGAGGCGCTACAAGCGCAAACGCGTGACATCGTCACTGTCCGTCTTGCGACGGGAACCCGTGTCACGGTGCCCAAGGTCCCATTGGATTTGGGTGTGAAGTTCCTGGACTTCGACAGCATGGAACGCTGTTTGGTCTTGGACCTGGATTCGAGGTATGACCTCATCCTTGGTATGGCGTGGCTAGAACGCCACAGCCATGGATCGACTGGAGGTCGAAAACGTTAGGTGCTACGCACTTCTCCCCTGGTGGAGCTTTGGCGAGTCATGAACCCACCTCTGCTAGGACGCAGAAGCACTATTGGCGCGAGCACTGGACCCAGTCGGTCTCTGTGCTGGACATCGGTGTGTCCGAGTTGGTGTCTAACACCGTTGTTGAGGATGTTCATCCCGAGTTGGGCCTGACGCAGGAAGCGTTGGCCGGTCCTGAGCCGAGCTCGTTGGGCGGATGTGGTGCGGCACGTACTCCGCTGGAACAAGGGCGTTCAACGCCGGGCGACCGAATGTCGCAGCACTCAGAGCGTAGCTCAAGTGCTAGTGGGATGGCACGTACTCCATCGAACGACGGGCGTTTGACGCCGAGCGACGGTATGTCGCTGAGTGTTTTGGAAAACACGATTTCGTCCATGTTGGACGGGGGTGCGGTGTCACCGGGACGTAGTGACGGTGATGTCGCAACGTCGCCCTCTTCCACCCGGTCTCGAGCGAGGAGGAGGAGGAGACGCAGAGCGTCTGCGACGTCGAATACGTCGGACGGGGTGTCTAGCGTGTTGAGCGAGAGTGCTCCACGCGACTGCAGTGAGCAGCTGTACACACTCGTGGATGGAGTGACGGGGGCCGTCGATGGCGACATCAGCCTTGAGGCTATTCCGTCTGTTGATGCTCTTCTTGAGCTGGACGAGATGTCCTTCGACGAGTTCGGCGAGGCCGTGATGGCCGGCGATTTAGCCGAAGTGGTCATCATTCGACCTGAGGAAGAACTCAACTCCTCGTCGCTTCTAGATGAAGCTGTCCTTGAGGACACTAAGAAGGCGTTAAACGCGCGAAGTGGATCGGCGATCCTTAAGAATCCGTCGGATCCATATTACCACTTGGTGAAAGAATACCAAGACGTGGTGTCGAAGGACCCGCCCTCGGGATTACCTCCGGATCGAGGTGTACGTCATGAGATTGACCTGGTTCCTGGAACCAAATACTGCGTAACGAGGCAGTGGCCCTTACCAAAGGAGCAGTGTGACGGCATTGACGCGTTCTTCCGTGCAAAGCACGAGGCAGGGATGGTGCGTGAGAGCAAGTCTCCGCACTCGACGCAACATTTTGCGTCAGAAAGCCCAACGGCAAGTGGCGTATCGTTCATGCTTTTAACAAGCTCAACGCTGCCACGATTCCGGCTCAGACACCGATTCCTCGGAAGGATGTTCTGCAGAACAACATGGTAGGCTGCGCGGTATATAGTGCGCTCGACTTAGTCGATGGTTACTACCAGTTGCTCATGCGAGCGAGTGATATCCCGCTTACAGCGGTTAGTACTCCAAGCGGCATGCTTTGGGAGTGGTTGGTGATGCCCCAAGGGCTGTCGAACGCGCCGGCGACGTTCACTCGTCTGGTGACGCAGTTGTTCAGGCCCCATCGGGCGTATGCTCAGACATACTTCGACGATATATTCGTCCACAGTCGCGCCGAGCACGGAAAGACTGATGTGGAGAGCCACATTGAGCATTTGCGAGCGGTGCTCGAGTGCATGCGCACTAACAAGTTGTACGCCAACGCGGATAAGTGCGTTTTCGGCGCTGATGAGATCCCATTCTTGGGTTGCTTCATTGGGAAGCGTGGACTTCGGGCGGACCCCGCCAAAGTCAAGGCCATTGTGGATTGGCCGGTCCCTGTGAACCAGAAGGACCTTCGTAAGTGGCTGGGCCTTGCAAATTACTTGCACAAGTACAGCGAGAACTACGCTGAGTTGGCACGGCCATTATCTAACCTTCTGAAGAAGGACGCGAAGTGGTGTTGGGACACCGAGCAGCAGGCGGCTTTTGAAGCCATTAAGGAGAGCCTCCTGCAGGCGCCAATCTTGGCACTTCCGGACCCGGATCGTCCATTTAGCGTCGTTTGTGACGCGTCCGATTTCGCAATCGGTTGTGCACTGCTACAAGCAGACGCCGAAGGGCGGGAACGCGTGATTGCGTTTGAGTCTCGCCAGATCAAGGCTGCGGATAAGAACTACCCAGTTCACGACAAGGAGCTACTTGCGATGAAGTATGCTCTTGTCAAATTCAGTATTCACCTGCTTGGCTCTAAGCCATTTGTGATCTTCACCGATCATGCGTTTTTACGCACTGCGACCCAGTCGCCACATCTCTCTCAGAGGATGGCCCGCTATCGTGCTTCGCAGGGTACAACTTCGAGGTGAAGTACAAGCCTGGCAGGCAGAACGCTTTGGCCGACGCGCTCTCGCGCAGGCCGGACTATGAGCTCGCTCACGTCACGAGCGTGACTTCGTCGATCACAGAGCTGATCCGTGCTGCATATGCACGTGATGATGTTTGTGTAGCTTTGCTACGAGCTCTGGAGAGCGAAGAGTTTGAAGACTCGGACATTGAATTGTCGGCGCGTCTGCGCGCGCGATTACATCGCTATTCACTCAATGGGGGATTGCTGTACTACAGCACCGGCCCCGAAGATCCACCCCGTGTGGTGGTGCCTCATGATGAGGCTCTTAAGTATCGTATCCTCTTTGAGGCTCATGACACTCCAGTGAGCGGACATCTTGGTCGTGAGAAAACCTATAGCTCTGTGAGCCGATACTATTGGTGGCCTAAGCTTTATAAGTGGGCGAAGACTTATGTGAGCACGTGTGAGTCGTGTCAACGGGTGAAACCCTCTCCACACTCGGCCGCGCCGTTGGCGAGTTTGCCGGTACCCTCCGGGTGTTGGCAGTCCATCAGTATGGACTTTGTGTTCGGCCTTCCGAAGGATTCGAAGGGCAACACGGGTGCCGTGGTCTTTGTTGACCGGTTGAGCAAGATGGCTCACTTAGCGGCGGTGCCGGACACCATCGACGGTGAAGGTACAGCGGTGCTGTTTCTCGATCGTGTCTTCAGGCAGCATGGGTTGCCAGAGACCATTGTCTCGGACCGAGACCCACGCTTCACTGCGAAGTTCTGGACGTCCGTCTTTAATGTGCTGGGCACTAAATTGGACATGTCCACGGCGGATCATCCGCAGACCGATGGTCAGACAGAGCGCGTGAATCGCGTCGTCGAAGACGTTCTTCGCAGTATTTGTGCGGAAACGCCTAAGCGTTGGAGCCCTATGCTCCCACTCGTCGAGTTTGCGATGAACAATGCGGTGCATGCCTCTACAGGCTTCACGCCATTCTATGTGAACGGGCTTACGCATCCGCGCGTTCCGCTGACGCCGTCACGTAGTGACTCTGGGCTTGAGGGGGAGAACTAGCCGAACGGCTTGCTGATGTCAGCCCACGAGGAGTTCGCAAGCAACTCGACGACTACTTGTCGCTGCGTCTTAGTGTCTTACGACACGTCCGTGACGCTATGGCTGAAAGCCAAGATAAACAAAAGGAACATGCTGATGCAAGAGGCAGAGGCAATGTTGAAACCTTTGAGGTCGGAGACCTGGTTTTATTAAACGCAAAGAATCTACCTACACATGCAGTGTCTGCGGTCTTCAAGACGAAGCTACGCCCGCGCTTCATCGGACCGTTCAAGGTCGTGGCCAAGAAGGGCCTTGCGTACACGCTCAATCTTCCCAAGAAGATGCGTACGCACCCGGTGTTTTACGTTGGCTTACTTAAGCCGTACCGGGATCCGGACAGGTGAGTGCGGAGGCACTGGCACCGACGAGGGCGCAGGCGGCTGAGCCGCAACCGGAGGATGGGCCAAGGCGTGCTGGAGACGCACCAGCACGCCAATCTCACCGCGAAGACCAACGATCTGGCCGCGAAGCTCGGCGAGCTGGCCTCGGAGATCCTGCTCCAGAGTCGTCACACGGTCAGCCTGGCCGCGAAGCTCATCGAGCAAGTGAAGGCAACCTTGTTCAAGAGCCGTCACACGCTCGCTCACGAACCTCAGGTCCCCGTTCTGGTCTGCCAGACGACGATCAAGATCGTTATAGTCGTCCCAGACTCGATCGAGCGAGTCCGTCGTCCAGTGACGGAAGTGCTGGACCTCGTCGAGGCGTCGCCACACAGCGTCAAAGCGCTCCTGAGTTGCGTCAAGATCCCGCGGCGGATCGACGACCTTCTGCTCTTCTTGACGAGCGAGGTGAGCTCCGCTATCATGTGGAAAAGATTCTGAAGCGACGTCGCCACCAGGGTTACACCCAGTACTTGGTGAAGTGGCGGGGTGAACCACCCTCTTGGGAGTACGAGGTACCCCTTCGGCAAGATTGCCCTGACGCCGTTGACGCTTTTGATCGGGAGCACCCGAGGTGCCCGAACGGCTCGCAGCCGACGCGCCGGTCGACCCGCGCTTCCCGGCGCTAGAATGAGTCGATGATGCCTCAGAGGGAGGTCGCAAGCTCGAGTGAGCGGTTGCTGGTGCAGCATAAGTAGCCCTTGGGCATGCGGCCGACGGCCCGAATGACATTCACGCCGCGCCTTGTACTTTGCGAACATGAAGCGCAGGCGCCGTTCAAGATGAACATCTTGCTTAAGAAAGCTGGCTCGAAGAGCATTAATTGAAGATAACCTGCGGGTACCCTCGGCCCAGGACTGGAACTGTCCGTCATCCTCGGTGAGGGTTTCGCCGGGCACAAGTACCACGGGGTATGTGTCCATCTTGGGCACGGACCGCCCGTTGCGCTGGTCGTCCAGTCGGGCGCAGTACTCCGACGGAGATGTGACTTGTGGAGTCAAGAAGCACTGACGTAGCGCGGTCCGGTCGGACTTCTCTGCATCCGTGTATGCTTGACGTCCAACGACGTATGTCTGCAACAGGCCATTGGCCGCTTCGTTGGCAACCGCAGCCGGATCACGATGGTCGAAGACATAGTCTCGACGAGAAGCGCTGGTTAGAGGCCGGGCCTCGGGGATGTTGGAGCGTGGACGCTCATGCGCTTGCTGCAACTGCCGGCTTTGAGTCCCATCCAGCTCGTTCGTGATCTCACCCGGCTCCATGAACTCGTCGTCTCCCTCGCGTGTGGCCCGCAATGGCGCGTTCAGCAGCGACCGAAGCGGTGACGAACGTTCAGGGAACGGATTCGGCGTACGCAGTGTACGGTGCTCGGGCGAGCGTGGGGCCGACGTCTCGGACGTGTGTGCAGGCGAACCACCACCGCTGCCGTAGTCGCTCTCTTCGAAGCCGACCTCGGCTGGATCCATGTAAGTGTGGCTTGAAGTGGGTCCAGGACCCGGAGCGTCACCTTGAGACGTAGCCATGGGCTGTGAGCCGTGGCGACGGCGGTACTCTGCGTAGTATTCTCTCACCGAGAGCCGAGCTGGTGTTGGGCGGAGCCCTTGCGAAGATGCGTTGTCGAGCGGCTGTGCGGACGTACGGTCGAAAGGCCAGGAAGCTGCGGACATGGACGTGTGTGCCTGGCGCAGCGTAATCGACAATGAGGCTCACTGAGCAAGACGATTCCGTGGCGCCGCCACTTGATGCGGAGTGACCCTCAACTGGAGGGAAGAAGATGACGATGGCTGTGAACCCGGTGTGTTCAACAGTTTGATGGGGGAGAGTGTAACGGGGTTACACGAGAGGTTACCTTTGTGGTGTGTGATACACACAAGGATACTCTCTGATCGAAGGAAGGTCCTGCGGGCCACTCATTAGGAATGATTAGCGTTAGCTATAGTAGGTAGTGAAGTGCAGACATTTGCACTGTGCGGTGTAGCCGCAGATAATGAATCTAATTCAGTTTGCCTTTTGCAAAGAAGTCCTAGTGACTTGAGGTTCTCGGATAGAACCTGTGTTGACTCTTAAGAGTCGTACGTCTTCCTCTGACGCTTACAGCTACGGCAGCCCCGCTGCACAGCATGTACTGTTCTGGTACCTTCCAAGTACTACATGCTGTGCTCGCTCCTTAAAGCGAGGTTGTTGGTGGCTCACGGCTTCATTAAAAAGTTCGTGACAGAATCGGGTACCCACGAGCATTTATTAGACAGCAATAGTAGTGCGGCCTTACTGGTACTGTCGGATACTTGTGAATTAAAATTGCCGTCGGTACACTAGACTCACTATCCGCTTATACTAATCCTGCACATACAAGACCAAGATAAAACGCTTTGATGCCTCGGCAGACTCTTCGTGGCAGCCAGGTCGCTCGCGACAACCAGGCCGTCCGTGAAGCCCAGGCCGTGCGTGGCCACATTGAAGGTGTTCTAAGCGGGTTGATTGAACGCCGCATCGCGCGCGAACAAGATCTCAGCCAATATGAGACTACCCGTCTCCACGAATGCGACGATGAGGACTCAGATACGGCTCAGCCTTGCGCTAACAAACAACCACATTTCGTTCAACCCATTACGTGAGCAAAACGGCGAATGGTACCGGCAGGCTCAACACAAGTTGATCCAACTGGGCTTGGCCCTCAAAGGAAAACGACGCCTGGCGCAAGAGAAGTATCGCGCCAAGGAGAGACGTCGCCAAATCACATCGTTGGGCGACTTGGGAGGGGAAGATGATGCCAGCGAAGACGCTCTGATCCAGCTGGGCCAGCAATTTTGAAGATGATCATCTCACAGCACGCCTAGACCTTCTCACACCACGTCTAGTAGTTTTGAGGTTGTAGATTTTCGTGAAATTCAATGCATTTTACGTGTGTCCTTTCCTCTCATGAAATATTTGTTCATTCGCGAATAATTTAACTTTCACCCGATTTGTGTGTTCCTTCTCGAGAGTCTCGATCTTTCCATATGATAACAAAACTTTCGGCGATAATGTTGGAAAATCACCAAAGATTGGATATTTACCGTTTTTACGTCTAACTAGGTAAGTGACCTAATGTTGGCGCTACAGAACATATTTCGGAATGACGAAAGTCACTCATGAGTTTGCACGAATAGCCAGTTAAAATGAGTGGAACAATTGAATCAACACCTTTGTATTACGGACGGTTTTGGTTTTTGTCACATAGGGTGCATGGCCGGAAGCTGTGACTGGTAGAGAAAAGTATTTGTGCTCCGCCGTTCCATAATCTTCTAAGATTGAAATTGTTTACTCCGAGAATACCGACAAATCTGTCGTGGTCGCAGCCACATGATAAGAAATATTAAACGGATGAGACAATCACTCAAACCTTACACAATATACTGAGTATGAGTATATAATGTCGTGTTACTGACGATATCAATACGTCTTGGTTGTTTGTTTGTTGCTGGTTTCATTCCGATTATTAGGTAGCTGAATGGTTAAAAAATGTTACTTTTTATCCGTAAAATGATAACTGAAAAAGTTAACCCACAGCTCCAACGAATTTCTTGAGACGTTGGTTGGAATTACTCGCGGGCTCGCGGCAAACTAGCGTAGAATAGCTTCAAGTCGAAACCAGCAGGATCGGTCGTTCGATTTATTCGCTATTCGATATATAAGAGACTATACCTAGCATTTGCAACTTCAGCCACAGTGAGTCCAAATCAATAGAAAAGTTGATCGAAGCCGCATAGAATCGACCGCTTTTAGCATTTTCCTACGTTTTGCAGCTTTCTGGTAATTCACCTGCTATCAAAAGGTTAGTTTCAGCACCAGTAGCACTGTAAGGCCATACAAGGGCGTTCACGTCCAAGCCTAACATCCGAATGTTCATCAGTTTGGGTTTGTTGAACAAACCCAAACTGCTCTAATAATTAGTGATAAAGTGCGACAAGTTACGGATGTAAGTAATTTCTGGTCTGCATGGTTTTTGATCAGAATCGGAAGTAAGTGAAGAAAAGCGCAACTTATTTTTGGACAAATTGGACGTATTTTGGACAAAATATCCGACATCCAACCTGTTGGCTGCAGTGCAGCAGAACCTGGCTTGTCCGTTGTGGACTCAGCAGTGCCGCTCGATGTGGGACCCACATGCCACTCCAGTTTAACCAAATCGATCTCGCCGCGGTGGAGTTGAATACGATGGCTCCATGCCGCAGAATCAAGATTTCATCTTCGTTTGTACGCAACCTTCGAGCTCGTACAAAATCGGGAGTGTGACAGGTGCACACCCAGTGAACGCGTTGACACGTGTATCGTCGTTCTGCGACGTCCAGAAGCTTGTGTCGGATGAGTCGTACACTACCGTCCTGATGCCCGTACGCTATCTCTGGGAGCGCTATCTCGACTGCGAGAACAAAAAAAGTGTAAGTTTGTGGCCGAACCAGTGTGGCTGTAACGTATCGATTCATTCATCGTGGCTATTCGAAAGACTCGTCGGGTGCGCTGACCACGTACGAAGGCACGTCCAACACCTTCAAACTAACTGCGTCAAACGCTTGAATTCGGATATGGTCTGGTGGGTTTCGACATCTCATACGCAGAAAAAAGCTTCACCAATCAGTCTGGAAGTCGAAACTAGTTCAGATTGCTGACAGCATAAAAACAGATACGTGTGGTCTTCAGCCACTTCAACCTGACTGAAGTTGTTGTTAGCCTTTGCGCTTTGCGACCATATAGCCATGTTGATTCCTGGGAATAATCCACGTAAGCTACGGTTTTGGCATCATGTAAACATCCTTCAAATAGAATTTTGGGTTGTGAACAGTGCCAAACGACATTCTGTTGATCCTTACTGAACTTTCGAAAAGGTGTCGTCATTTATCGGGTAAAATGCCGCCATGCTTTCTTGGAGTTCCTCTGCCCCCGTTTGTTTACCGAAACGCTATGAAGATGATATTTATCATGTATACTGAGCTATGCCTACCCCTTTGTCAATTTGGATTGTTATCGTGTACCAGAATAGCCAATGACATGATAGTTTTCCAATCCAGACACGATATCAAGCTGTAACGTGTATTGGGGCATATATAGACAGAGCTGGTACGTGATATGGACGCTTACATCAGAACAAAGACACTGACACTTTTTCCTGCATACAGAAATTCAACCAGCTGCAAATCCACTATACTTAGATCAAGATACTAACCAAGGAAGCAGCACCTGCTGTTACGACATCACTGCACGCGACGAGACTTGCTGGGTAGGCTGTGGCGTTCTGTGGCGTTCTGTGCCGTCCACTCCTCCATCGCCGCTCTGCAGTCGCGCCCGAATGCTGCGCTTGCCGTCTCCAGAAGGTCTCTGCGTACCGTTCTTCCAGCAGCCACGCCAAATCTCGAAGCACGTCCTCGCGTCGCCGTCGTAGACGTGCTTTACTTTGTTGCATAAGAAGACTCTAGACGACTTGGATCTGCCGGAGGCTTGCAGCACACATACGCTGCAGTAGTATGCAGTATCGTCACCGCTGATCTTCTCTTTCAGGACCAAGCACACTTTACACGCCCTTTGTCGTCGTTTCGTGCTGCCATCCGTGTTTCCTTTCCTTGTCTCCTCAGTGAGCACAGGAGCGTGTGCGGCAGGGCCACCGCTTGTTCTCCGCTTTGTCGGCGTTCCTTGCAGCCCCCGCGTCCTGCTCACTATATCCGATTCAGTCTCCTGGAGCTGGCATAGCTCGAGATGTAGCTGCTTGAGGGATCCGATATGGGAGATCTTTGGTTTGCTTTGAGCAGCTCAGGCAATGTTGAACACTATAAATGCGTTGACAATTGCTAGATCAACGAAGCCGAGGAAGAGACTCTTGTAAGATTTCTTGTACCGCACGGCTAGCTGAAGGGAATACCTGCAAACATGGACAATACACGATAAGCATTCATCTTTATCACGTACGAGACACGATAACAGCACACACCTTTGGAGACGCAATTGGTCATGTACGTCGACGCCGCCCATGTACAATAGATAGGCCTTCAACACCCTTGGGCACGCCACTTCAGCTTGTTCGCCAGACTTTTCGCGTCGAACGACACGATCCGTTTCAATGCTACCACCAGTGCACAACGTGTACACGGGACGGTTGTCCCACCAATGGAGCATCTTGAGGTCAGCCACCTGAGCGGACTCTGCAAACGTGAACGTACCGCGTTCAATAGCGGCAGGCCGAGTCTTTTTTTTTCTTTACAATGACGGGTTTGCACAGCCCCAGTCGGCGGGTCACCACTGTGCCAATACTGTAAAAGCCTCGTGACAGTAGATGCATTGCGAGAGGAACAGAAGTGTAGTACCGATCCATCACTATGAGCCGCATGTGCTGAGGGGTCGTATCTCCGAATACGGCACGAAGATTTCTTGCCACAGCAGCAGGTCCCGTCTTAGAATCCAATGTCTCCTGTCCTTGGATCGTTGAGCACTTGCCCAGATATGGTTCAAACCTGTACCATATACGATACCATTGTTGACCAACTGCATCAGACACGATAAGATAACTTAGCAAACAAACAAAAAATGAGCACGCCCGGAGGCATGCTCAGGAACTTACCGAATGCAGTAGGCCATCTTGGAACAGTTGAGCATGAAAAGTTTCGTGCCCCACTTGTGGGGCTTGTCTTTCATATATACTCTCATCCGATTGAAAGTCGACCCTGACGGCAACATCGCTCATCAAAGGCCATAATAGGAGGTGGAACGTAGCCCGCCTGGAAACGTTCTTGTAGTATGTCAATCACAGGACGCAGCTTCCAATCTCGGTCCTTCACAACTTGAGGGTATGCATTACTGCTAAAGTGGAGATTTCGAGGCACATGAGCAAACCGATCTCGTGACATAAAGCGCCCAAAGCGGCCACGCGGAATAGCACCTTGGTCCGCCGTTTTCCAGTGATTCTACAACTTTTCCTTGTTAGGGCATAGCGTCCGAGCTACAAGTATCCCAACAAATACACACAGGTCTCTTGCAGTGATCTCAGGAAGCTTTTCAATCTTTTGGCGAATCTGCTCTCTCGATTCCCGACGGTAACCATGCTTCTTAGCCTCACGAGCAACTTGTTTCATGTATTGACCTTCCACACGTTCGTCCAGCATTTCCAAGAAGTAATTGTTACTCGCTTGCGCAATTTCTTCCCACAACTGCGGTGTCATGAAGAAAAAGAACGCCCCGGACGGCGTGACTGCAGCATTCAATGCATCTTGTGTTAGGCCGTAAGGCCCGTTGTACAAGCGAGGATAGTCCTCTAATGCAGCGTTGGAAGCGCGCATTCCATAAGGTCCATCCATGTATGGAAAAGGCGTACGAGTGGTAGGATCTGTCCATCCATTGTTTGTCATGGCTTCGAGCAACTTCTTACCAATTGCATTCAACCTGATGCCTTCTACTCCTCCGACCGAAGCTAGGATCTCGTCGTCAAACAGCATATCCGGTTGCACCACGAGCTCTTCGTCGTCGCATTCAAGACGTTCATCAAGTTCATCGTCACAGTAATCGTCACCACCAAGCCCGTCGTCGTTTTCTCCGTCCGAGTCGAGCCCCAAGTACTGGTCCGGGTCATCGCTCGCTGACGTGAAGTTTACTTCTAAAGAGCAAACGTATCACATACACGATAAGTATCCCATACACGATAAGAATGGAATGGTATCATGTATATACACGATAGCTTACCAAGCTCAAGTTCATCGCCCGATACTTCGGCAGACCCCTCGCTCTCGATGCTTGGGGCACTGGCCTGTAGTATTGCTGAGGTGTGCTCAACGACTGGTAGTGCAGGGGTGTGCTCAACGGCTGCAGCACCATCCTCATCATCGGCCTCTACAGAAGCAAACGTAGCATCCAAATTGCGCTGGGCGTTCTCCAGTTCGACATCTGTACACATAATCAGAACTCAGTCAGCTACTTCATCGAACAGTGTCACGCACAACCTCTTTACCATTCGTAGCTTCAGGAACAGTAACCGTAGGTCCGGGTGCAGCTTCACCATTCGTGGGATCAGTGTCAGGTTGAGATAACGGTTCGCTGTGGCTTGGGCTACACGGAGCCGCTTTGACTGTGCAAGACACGATAATTTGTTATTAAACATGTATCAGACACGATAGTGATGGACACGATAGCCGATACATGATAGGACCACTGAATACCTGCTGTCAGTGCTTGGCTCATCGATTCAGGAGGGGTCTCTCCTATCACCCTCGGTCCTTGCGATCAGCTTCTTCGTGATGAAGGTCTTGGCTCGAGTCGTGAGAGATAGCTTTGTATGTACGTGACACGATACATAATAAGTAAATGTGTATCAGACACGATAGAAAAAAGGCATGATGCCGATACATGATAGGTCAAGCACATACCTTCTCCAGGTCCCTGGCTTGCCGATTCTGGAGGTGTTGTTCCGTTCGACTTTGGTGCCTTCGCACTCGCAGCGCTCTTTCGCTTCTCTCGCTGCCATCGAAGTTCATCTAGAAGCCAGCAAACAATGTAAGAATCTGGAATAGTCATGCGCTTACAATCACCCGCAATTACCGAGGTCAAGGCGGTCGAGATATCGCATTAGCTCCTCTTCACCGATGAAGAAGTCCTGGCCTCGCACGTCCCGCTTTGATTTGGATGTAGGTACAGTCGTTGGATAGTCCAGTAGGTCGCTTGGAAGTCCAGCCGATCTTCTTTAGCTCAACCCAGCGCGCGCGGAACGCCATTATTCTTGGATCTGGCGAATCTCGAAATGGCGCTCAACCAGTGGACTGGATTTAATACCTCTACTTTTTTATTCGAGATGATTTGTAGCAAGAGGGAGCCTCTTTGACTTCATTTTCGCTGAATTCAGTGCAGCCACATCTTTGGACACGAGCGTTCGTCCATGTACAGGATTTGGGAACTAACCTTCCCTAATTGACTTGGAATTTGTATTTCCCATACTCAACACAAATATATATCATTATCGTGTCCAATACAGGATAATCTTTTCGTCGTATCGTGTCTAATACAGGCATCCGGGTTTGGGGGGTTAACAGGGGTCGGAAAGCAATATTGCAATATCAATAATAATTGAATTTTACAATAAAAATATTTATTATTGGGCTTCTTCGATTCCAATACAATATGATATTGACCAATTATTGACAATAAATATAAAAATGTAGCTGACAGCGAGAATCCCCAGGTTTATCACCACAATCCTGGTGACGAAAAATACTATGTCCATGCGCAAGATATTCGATTTTCAAAAAGATAATGATCAAACTTTATCTTATACCGTGGATATTAGCCAAATTTGGGATAACTGTGCCTTGCATTCAGCCCAGATGGTTGTTCATTGAAATACCAAAGTATGCTCATTTTCGTGTGCTGAGGGAGTCTGGATTCAATAACGTTGTAATATATCATGCACAAAGCCTCGTTAAAAAGTTTTGGACAAGCAAACTGCTTGTAAAAGTTCAAGAGAGCGTCTAAACTTCGTTTCATCCTATCCTAGAAATGACTACAATATCAATACAAATTGCGGCAATATTTATTATTGTTTGCAACAAAATTGTAATATTTATTACTGTTAAAGTCGATGCCCAATACAATATAATACTGTATTGGCAAAGCCCTCGTACTTAACTATACATCTCAACGTAAACTTTCCGAAGAACTGGGGTTGTAGAAAACTGGAAAACAGTGGCTACCACATTCGGATCGAGCATCTGAAGATTCACTTGCGCTTGACCGACGTTGCGTTTTCTCTTTCGGCCATCTTCTTCTGGTCGGTTTTCCGTTGACAGCACACTCAAAAACGCGATCTTGCTCTTGGTGTCTAGTTCGACTGAGTGCTTAGTGGGTTGTAGATGATACTTCCGGAACGTTTGGACGTACTCTTCAAATCTGAAGTACAGATCGAGGCTAAAGTATTCCATGTAGTCATTGCGATCAAGCATACGCGTTAGCGCGTCTAATTCTTGTTTGTGGCGTGGGTTGGTCCTCCAATCACGATCATTCATGTCGTAGTCCCGATGAATGCTTAGGCGCCGCAAGCATTTGGCGACATCACTGATCGCATTACTCAACTCGACTGCTAGCGTGGGAACATCTTCACAGTTGAACGTAATTGTTGGCAGCGGTAGCCCACCAGTTTGATACTCAGCGAAGTTAAACAAAGCTACCACCCTTCGACTGCGGAGGTACAGCAACTGCAAATTGGGGCATCTACCCAGCACCATGTTCACATTCACATCCACTCTCCCCGCATCAATTGTTAAAACTTGCAAAGATAACCCAACAGCGTTTAAGAAAAGCGGTAGACCACTGCCATCAATGGTCGTCGTCCTATCAACCCCGATCTCGAGAGTTTTAAAGACATTGGCAGAAACCACGCCGATTTCTTTCTGAAAAACATGGTGCTCACGTTGGACTTGGCATTGGCGATAACCAGGAAGTAGCACATTTACCCACTCGCTGTCGCCATCATCGCTAAAAGTACGCAAGAATGGTATCTGTGTAGGAAATGCCAGAAGTTCCGAACTCAATACCGGCTCATTTTGGTCATCAAACTCCCATCGAATAGGAGCATTAGCCATCAGCGTTGCGTCGTGTTCGTCGATCAGCCCACGAGGGAAGCCGAGCAGATCTTCTTCAGGATGTTCCGATGCCAATACAGCACAAAAGGCGTCAATGTCTCCAACAGTCATCCTGTCAAGCCAATTCAAAACAAGTGTTTCCAACGAGGACCGCATTCGAGCTCGCTTGGAAAAAAATGCATAAGCGACCCACTTCCACCAGTGCGTTGCGTTCTGTGAAGTTCCCGTAAAACTTAGTCTGTGAGCTCTCTCATGGTTTGGCTCAGTACCATGGCCGAACACATTGCTTCCCATTCTTTAGGCGGTGGTAATCCGTAACGCAATAATGAAATTTGATCAATCTGCTGTGCGATTGCTGCTGGGTGGTCTTCCGTCTCTAAAACGCAGGTTGGCAATTTACGAGTGCGACGTTTGTTGTCAAATAGAAGCGCCATAAGCTGCTCAAACTCTTGTTTCTTCAGTCGCGTATCATTTGCAAGTCCAGAATCCATCTCCACATTCAACGAAAGACATGAAAACCAAACATTCTCCAACACCAATTGTTCAATCTTCTCCGTCATATCCAGGTCAATTGTATAGTCTCCAAACTCTGCGATCGTAGGTTCCAGCACAAAGGTGCAAATGAACGACCCGGGTTCCGCAACTACCCTTCCTCCCCCCTCATTTCGTATTATTTTTTCAGCGTCCCGAATCAGTAACATCTCCGTCAAAGGCGTCCCATCGGCCCATGGGTTAGGTATGAATTTGATCTGCACCGGAATCTGAATCTCAACCCCAGGCTTGTCAGCTCGCAGTCTGCCGTCCATAGCTGCGATTCGTGCCAGTGCCTTTACATAGACCTGTCGAACGTTAACATTCTGCTGAACTCCACAATATTTGACAAGATCCTGGACGTAGGTTTTGCTGATAACGTACAAATTCAATTCAAAACGAACGGCAATTTCACTCTCAAATTCTTCTTCCCCTAATCGACCAGGCAATATGCCGCAATGATTTATCAAGAGAAATTTCCACGCATCATAGTCCACGTGAGCCACTGCTGCGAGAAGTTTTAGACCCTCGTAGGTCGTCTGGGCGTTAACTTCGAGGATTTCATCCCCCACGTGTAGAGGGATTGATCTGGTGGGTATTTGGACGACAGGATGAAGCTGAGAAGACTTGAACAGCCTGTGCCTGGTGGCACGTAGAGAGTGGCTGAATTGAAGGCTCAGTACGCCGGTCCAGGGGGACAGGAAACCCCAGCGTTGCTCCATCTCCGTGGGGATTCCGAAACGACACGGAGGAATCTGATTGGTCCTCAGATTTGGGCGTAACTTATCCCAAATCTGGATACATGTACTTAAAAAAATATACTATCCTTCCTTATTTTGGAAAAACTAAAAACGTCTTGACTGCTAAGTGAAAAAGGAAGGATATAAGGTGGAGATGTCCTTAAACATCCACAGAAGCGTGTTCAAATCGGTGTTGTTTGGTAGTAAGTCATACGTTTGACGTCAGCTCGCGTTCAGACTCGCAGTCGATGCAGACACTTCGCTGAGGTCACTCGAAAGCTCTGCTACATCGTATTAATACCAGTTGCACTACAGAGTTTGTAGTGAATCGTTTTGGATGATAGTAGGAAAACGGGAGACATGTTTCCACTAACTAAAGTAGTTCTCAAATTAGACGACGATCCGTCGGCGTCTGAAAATCCATAAGCTCCAAAACGTTAGGCTGCGATTGCGTTTCCACTTAAGTGCGCCGGAATGAATGTGCCTGAACGACACTCTTGGTTTACTTTTAGCCCTAATCGCTGGCTGTTGACGCCAACTTCAACGTGGTTGGTCATGGTTGGTTGTCACCTATACTTTCTCTAGTGTCCCGGTCTAGAGCGGTTGGTTTGCTTGGTAACGAATGAGGATCAACGGGGCATATTGCTGCAGCCTGTAAAAGCTCTTTGGTCTGCAGCAGCATTGACACTGCTAACAGCAAGCCTCTCAGCCCTCTCAAAGGGTGACTCATAGGGATACTTTAACCTTCTATTCCGCGATCTTCGACATCATCGATATGCGTCAACAGCCTCGTTGCGACAAAAGATCATTGCCCAACGGATATATGCCATCGTGACACCCATAGAGCGAGGCAGTACTCACTTTGACATCCTCATTCTCTATTTTCCAGCCTAACGCGCACTGTTCAACACGATCAAGGCTCTTTACCTCTTAACGATGTCTTCCACTCCGCTTCATATTGACTCTGAAGCCCCCGACCACCACTTTATCCAAGTGGAGACACCGAAGGTGATCCCAACTCGACGCAACCACAAACTACAGTCTCACGAAGCTCCCAAGTTCACTCTGCAGTGGCGAAACCTGAGTCTCAAGGCCAGCGTTATCAATCCTCAAACCAAACAACCCGAGGATAAAGCCATTCTCTCCAACGTCAGCGGATCAGCTCGACCAGGAGAGTTGCTGGTTATCATGGGACCTTCCGGAGCTGGCAAAAGCACCCTACTTGACTGCATCTCAGGTCGTAACAAAGACGTCGAAGGAGAAATCGTGCTGAATGGACAACCCTGGAGTGACGCCACCAAGCGACTCGCATCCTACGTCATGCAGGACGATCTCTTCTATCAAACCATCACGGTGAAAGAACACCTGGTGTTCCAGGCCAAGCTGCGCATGGGCAAAACGTTCACAGAGCAGCAGTACATGAAGCGCGTGGACGAGGTGATGGAGGAGCTGGGGCTCATGAAGTGCCGCGATACACTCATTGGTGGCATCTCGCTCCGTGGCATTTCTGGTGGTGAACGCAAGCGTTTATCGTTTGCTACGGAGATCTTAACGAACCCGTCCATTTTGTTCGTTGATGAGCCGACGTCCGGTTTGGACAGCTTCATGGCGGAGACAGTGACGATGCAGCTACAGCAGATTGCTCGTGATGGCCGTACAGTGATCGCTACGATTCATCAACCGTCATCAGAGTTGTTTGCACTGTTTGATCAGCTTTACTTGCTATCTGATGGCTCTGCAGTCTACCATGGCAAAGCATCTGAATCAGTTGACTACTTTGCCTCGCTTGGATATCCGTGCCCTTCACTGATGAACCCTACGGATTACTTCATGCGTCAACTGGTGGTGATGGATAAAGCAAGTGATGAAGCTGGTGTCACTCGAGTGGAAAGCCTAAAGGAAGAGTGGTTAAAGCACCAGACACTACCCCAAATTGACCATGAAGACTTCCATGGCGAATCAAGTGATAGCGAGTGCCACTTCGAGGACTCTCATCTGGAATGGATCGGTCAGATCGCTGTTCTCGTCCAACGCAACGTCATCCGCTTCGTCCGTGACCGATTCGCATTCCATGCTGCCATCTTCCAGACGCTCTTCGTGTCTCTCGTTGTGGGGCTTATCTTCCTGCAACTGGATCTTGATCAAGATGGCATTCAGAACTTCACCGGTGGCTTCTTCTTCCTAATTGTCAACCAGACTTTCGCTTCTGCCAACCTAGTCTTCATCTCCGTCCCAATGGAGTTGCCAATCATCATCCGAGAGTACAAAGGTGGACTGTACCACCTCTTCTAGTGGTATTTCTCCAAAAACGTAAGTGAATTCCCGATGCAAGTGCTGCTACCGATCCTTTTCTTTGTGCCGGTGTACTTCCTCATGGGCATTGGTCATGGATTCGACGTGTTCATCTACATGCAGATTGTGGTGATCCTAGTGAATAGCTGTGCCATCGGCCTAGGTTACATGGTTTCGTGTCTGTGCCGTCGAGTGGACATTGCTCCGACCATTGGCGTGGTGATCATCCTACCGTTCCTTCTGTTTGGAGGGCTGCTGATCAACTCGAACGACTGCCCCGACTATTTCATCTGGGTGCAATATGTTTCACCGATCAAGTACGGCTTCGAGGCGCTAATGAAGATCTTCTGGCGCCAAGTACCGTCAATCTCTTGCGATGCTGCCATCGAGAACTGCACCGCCTTGACTGGCGACGAGGTACCCAAAAACTACAGTATGGAATCTCCCTCGGCGGTTGCGGATGGTGCTATCTTGATTGACATCAACTTGTCCTTCCGAGCGGTGGGTTTCCTTGGGCTTTGGTTCAATCTCCGCAGTCAGAAGTAGTGTACAGGTTTCACTTCGAATATATGGGTTCATTTGTACCTTTATGATTGCAACTAAAATCAAGAATGAGTGTCCGAGTAATCGCCCCTAATCCACGAATGATAACGCTCACGTCAACATCGTTAAACGCTTCACGATTGGTCAAAAAACAAACTTGCGGCACCACCGACGGTTACAAACAGCAAAAAAAAATAGAGCGCGATTAATGAAAAAGCTCATCCAAACGACTACAACGCAACCGCTGATGACAGGCTCTGATCGGAGCGGCGCTGGACCGAAAATACCGACATATTTCGAGTCGCACGCGACGTCTGAAACCACCTCAGTCATCGGACTTGGACTGGTCTCATAACACAACTTCCGGTTTACAGCACACATCCAACTAGGACTGCAACATGTCCTCGCATGCTCAAGACAACGCGGTGCAAGACCATTTCGTGCAGATCGAGACTCCCAGACCAGATATCGACACCAAGTTCGTATCGTCCAAAGCCCCGAAATTTACTCTCCAATGGCGCAACCTGAGCCTGAAGGCCATCATCATTAATCCTCGCACCAAGCAGGCTGAAGAGAAGGTTTTCCTGTCGAATGTGAGTGGCACAGCAAAACCAGGAGAGTTGCTGGTTATCATGGGACCTTCTGGAGCTGGTAAGAGTTCCCTACTTGATTGCATCTCCGGTCGTAACAAAGCTGTCGAGGGAGAAATCGTGCTGAATGGACAACCCTGGAGTGACGCCACCAAGCGACTCGCATCCTACGTCATGCAGGACGATCTCTTCTATCAAACCATCACGGTGAAAGAACACCTGGTGTTCCAGGCCAAGCTGCGCATGGGCAAAACGTTCACAGAGCAGCAGTACATGAAGCGCGTGGACGAGGTGATGGAGGAGCTGGGGCTCATGAAGTGCCGCGATACACTTATTGGTGGCATCTCGCTTCGTGGCATCTCTGGCGGTGAACGCAAGCGTTTGTCGTTTGCGACGGAGATCTTAACGAACCCGTCTATTTTGTTCGTTGACGAGCCGACGTCCGGTTTGGACAGCTTCATGGCGGAGACGGTGACGTCACAGCTACAGCAGATTGCTCGTGATGGCCGTACAGTGATCGCTACGATTCACCAGCCTTCGTCGGAGGTGTTTGCACTGTTTGATCAGCTTTACTTGCTGTCGGATGGTTCTCCTGTGTATCAAGGTAAAGCGTTGGAGTCCGTGGACTATTTTGCTTCGCTGGGATACGCTTGTCCGTCCTTGATGAATCCGACGGATTACTTCATGAAGCAACTTGTTGTCATGGATAAAGCTACCGATGCTGAAGGTGTTGCTCGAGTGGAGAAGCTGAAGAAGGAGTGGGCACAGCGTCAGGCGTTGCCTCAAATAGAGGCACCCCGCGAAGATGCCAAGGTTGACGAGTATATCGACTCACGATTGAACTTCTTCGGACAAATTGGTGTGCTGGCACATCGCAATGTGGTTCGATTTGTACGAGATCGTCTTGGCTTCCGTGCTGCGATCTTCCAAACGCTGTTTATCTCTCTGATCGTTGGTCTTATCTATCTGCAGTTGGATCTGGACCAGAAAGGCATTCAGAACTTCACTGGTGGCTTCTTCTTCTTGATCGTCAACCAAACCTTCGGCTCGGCCAACCCTGTTTTCATCTCAGTGCCGATGGAGCTGCCTATTATCATTCGCGAATACAGAGCAGGGTTGTATCATCTCTTCTCCTGGTACCTTTCGAAGAATGTGAGTGAGATCCCGATGCAGGTCCTCTTGCCGATTATTTTCTTCGTACCAGCTTACTTATTGATTGGTGTTGGCCACGGATTCGACGTCTACATCTACCAACAGATTATCATGATCCTCGTCAACAGTTGTGCTGTGGGTCTGGGCTACATGGTTTCCTGTCTGGTTCGTCGTATCGACATCGCTCCAATCATTGGCATGATCATTATCCTTCCGTTCCTGTTGTTTGGTGGCCTTCTCATCAACTCCGACGATTGTCCCAAATACTTTGTTTGGATTCAGTACGTGTCCCCGATCAAGTACGGCTTCGAAGCTATGATGAAGATTTTTTGGGAGCAAGTACCATCGATTGCTTGCGACGAAGCCATCGAAAACTGCACCGCGCACACAGGAGCTGATGTACTGAAGAATTTTAGTCTGCAGGCGCGCACACCACTCCGAGACGGCCTCATTCTGCTGGCAATCAACGTCGGCTTCCGCACTATCGGGTTCATCGGTCTGTGGTTAAACCTGCGTAAGGAAGGCTAGATAAAACTTGCACTCAAAAGTATCAAGTGATACGCTTGTTGGTGAATTGATAACCTTGCTCGTAAAATTTCAATGACAATCATCTTAGGTGGAAGGAAAAACGTTTTACGTGTCCATTGCTTTTAGACGAGAACCAACGTTGAATTTTCAGGCTACGCCTTCTCATTCAGTATCGTGTCGCATCCAGCAAGGATTTTTTCTCAGGTGTTCGACCTTCTTCGACAGGAACGGATAGTCGTCTCGAACGGAACTCCGAGCGGAAGGTAAACCGTCTGATTGTTGCGCACATTCAGCTCAGCTCCCGTTTTCAGACGCTCAACGAGGTCGGGATTGGAGATGAAGTCGCGCGCGAACGCAACACAGTCGGCCGAGCCTTCCTCGACAACCTGGATGGCCTCAGCGCGGTTATACCCCAACGCTGTTATGATGAAACCCTTGTAGATCTTGCGGAAGATCGGGAGTACGCCGCCTTCCGGTGCATCAGGGGCAGGGGCCTGGATTCCACGAGGCTCAACAAGGTGGAGGTAGGCGAGGTCGTAGTCGTTGAATTTTTCAATGATGTAGCTGTACAACTCACCCGGAGCAGAGTCCGTGCAACCGAAAGCAGTTCCGTAGGGGGACAGACGAATGCCAACCTTGCTCGAATCCACACCGGAAAGAACAGCTTCCAGAGCTTCGAAGATGATGCGAGCACGGTTCTCGATGCTGCCGCCGTATTTGTCCGTGCGCTTGTTGATGGAGTCACACAGGAATTGCTCAATCAGATATCCATCGGCGCAGTGAAGTTCCACACCATCGAAACCCGCTTCAAGAGACAACAAAGCAGCGGATTTGTAGTCCGCAACGATACCAGCAATCTCGTTGGTCTCCAGAGCGCGAGGCACAGGGAGGGGCTGTCGACCCTCACGCGTCGGGGCGAGACTATGAACTCCCTCCATACTAACAGCACTGGAGCATACAGGAAGCTCTCCGTTCGGTTGGTTGAGCTCGTGGCTCACACGACCGGTGTGCCACAGCTGGGCAAAGATTTTGCCGCCCTTGGCGTGCACGGCATCGGTGACGACTTTCCATCCTTCCATCCTTCGACCTGAGCCGAGTTGAAGATGCCGGGTGCGTGTAGTGGGTCTAGCAAAAGAACACGTCTGGGGGAGCTGGCACTCCCTACAAAATGTCCTGCCAAGTGTATTGCCAAACTTAAACTGTCTCCTAACTACTGCCAGCTCGGACAAGGAGATAGAACCGCCAGATCCCCACTCGAGTGGCTAGCAGCAGCAGCCCTGCCGCTGCCAATCTAAAGATCTTCTCTCGCTTGCCCACTGCAGCAGGCTGAGTGAGGCTATCCACCCCGCAGCCCACTACAGTCCCTTCTCCAAGCCTCAATCAGCCTTTGAAAGAAGCACACACTCACTACCTAGCTAGCACTCGCCAACTTGGTCGCCATCGCTGTGTCACCTCGTCCACACCGATAAATTTATAATTCCCCACTCGAGGAACATAAACCTGAAAATTCGCCAATCGAATTTGCCTCGTCACAAATGTTCTTTCAGCCATAGGCTGAAAGCTAATGGGCTCGGAGTAATTTCTAATTGCTGTACTTCAACATTGAAGTGTTTTTCAGCCATATTTTTGAAATTTAGGGGGTTTGAAGCAGATTTATAAAGGCGTTTTTAATCTCTCTTGGTTTTTGTATGCACATACGTACGTAATACTTACTCATACGGGACGACCCTTCAAATTTTTGAATGTGGTGCAAATTTTTATCGACGTTACATTAGGAATTTTTCTATAAAAACACGGGAATTGCCCGGTTGAGTTTAGGAAAGGAAGGTTGGGAAAAGGTTCTGTACTTTGAAATAAACTTAGCAGCTAATTAACGGTATTACGTTACGCCGAAGTATCCATTTAGCCATCTGAAAAAGTTGACGGACCTCATTCAGCCAATGACGGCAAAATGCTAAATATGGCGTTTTAGATCACTAGATTTCAGTATACCCGTTCTGGCGTGAGAATGCGTCGCTCGGGAGTCAAGAACGGGTGCTTTTTGCGAACTCCATTGCGGAGAATATCGAGCTGGGCATGCCTGCACTGGATGAGCGAGTCAGGTGTGTTCGATCTGTTCTTGCTGGCGGGACCGACCAGTGCTAACTCCCCCTGCTCTTTGCTTTGGGCTCCAAGAGATAGACGCTGGTGTCGATTAGAACCTGATCCCGTACGACGTGCTGTGGTTGTACATCGATCACACGGGTGGAAGACGTTACTTTATATGGGACAAACGCATTCCGCGCCCAGGAAAATGGAAGCTTGGGCACGTACGGGACGAAAGTAGTGACTATTGTCGATCCGCACATCAAGGTGAGCCAGCCCAAGGACGACAAACCTTACTACATCCACACCGAAGCGAAGAGCTCGGACTCAGTATCAAGGGCGAACATTGCAACGACTTCAAGGGGTGGTGCTGGCCAGGGCAGTCTTCGCACATCAACTATACGTCGCCCAACTTGGTGGTGTCGCCAGGTTTGGTACGAAAAGTACCAGGGCTGCACCAAGCACATGTACACACGGAACGACATGAACGAGCCGTCGGTCTTCAACAGCCCGGAAGTGTCTATGCGCAAAGGCTGCATGAGTCTTGCCGGTGTCAATGGTGCCGGAGATGGACCTGGTGCGCGGCGTTGGATGACAAGCTGAGGTACCACCGCCTGCGCAAAGTGATAATTAAGGACGAATACACAGTGGCTGCCATGGACCACTTGTACGTCGAGATCGGCAAGCTCATGATTGAGTGGCGTGATCCCTGCGTGATGACTCGAGGTGAGCAGGTCTGTGCTGTACTACACGGTGGAGATGGCCCACGGGTGCGTAGAAGAGGTCGTGGAGAACTTCTTTGGAACGCATGCGCAACACTTGCATTTAAAACGGCGGGACGTCGACATAGGTCATCGGATGCCTCATACGGACGGCAGACAAACGTGTTGGTTTGATCTAATGAAGTAACCAACACAAAAAAATGAATTGCGGTATATTGCTTATACAATGCGAGCTATCCGACAATGCGGGGAGGAGCATGATTACATAGATACGCTACGCATGGTGTGCAACGCAGTTGTCACGTTGGCACTGACAGGTAAACATTGACAGGTTTCGCTCGCAGTAACGCAGCGTCAGCTCCCGCAGTGCTGGAATATCTTCTCTCGCAAAAATTCTCAAGCGCGACGTGTTTGCCCTCTCCGATTCGAAGAGATTGCAGTTGGGGATGCAAGAATGATTGACGAAGCGGCTTTCGTTACCACATCTGGCAGCGTCGATGAACACACTGGTAGGCCCTTCCCAACTTGACTGTGCTTTCATTTCAACCTGGTAGCTCCGATTGGGGCGGTGCTCAGCGTCAGGACCAAGCAGCACTTCGCCAACATACTCGACGATGAACGCATCTTTTGGGATTGCGACGTCGCAAACAACACCAAGTCCGATGCCAGTCTTGATCAAGTCCAGCTGGTAGCGTCCCTTCATACGGTTTCCACACATGGGGCCGATCGAGCTGTTTGAGCTATCACAGACAATATCTTGGTTGACATTGATGCACGCACTCGTCTTGCGTGTTCCGTTGTCGGCGATGCAGCGAGAGCCCTCATAGTCGCAGTCGCAGCGATAGCTCGAATATTGCTTGGAAACCAGATAAGGCTGCGAGACAGAGAAGACATTGTTGGTTATGTAGAAGATGTCGCTTGGCCACTGCTGGGGTTCGACGAAATCGAAGTCGCCTCCAACAAGCGGGAGTGCCTCGGGGTTTGGAGGGGTAGTGGGTGCGATATCTTCGAGCCGACGATAGTTGTGGCGATGAGGTTGCTCAAAAAGACGGAGCCATAACTCTTACGCTATTGTTGTTCGGGAAGTGGAGAGAGCAGCGGTGTTAAACGGAGCGGGAGCGTGCGTGGGAGGAAACCCGAGGCGCCGTAGGGACGCCACAGAGTGGATCGACCCACCAGAGGGTTGTCGCGGTGCCATCATCGTGGCTTGGACCAGTGTTTCCCGTTTCTTGGCAAATTCGGAAGTGACTTCAAAATCCATCGATCCGGAGCACCACGCAATGGCAGCTAGGAACCTACTGGAAACGTAACGAGTGGAACTCCACCGGATGACCGCCAGGAGTCTAAGCGGTGCCAAGAACGCCCATAGCGGTAGTGTTCGTGAGGGTACATGTAGCCGGGAGGGTGCTCGACCACGAATATAAGAGAACGAAATATCTGTCCCTACGTTGATTTTTGTGTCCGTTATTACCCGTACAAACCGGAAGTCGAACGGAAGCGATTTTGCCGGCACCAGCGGCATACGTACCTGCACTACCAAGGCGGTTCCAACTGAAGGTGGCGAATGCTTCGATTACCGTGTGTCGGGAAAGCGTCACCACCTTGAAGCGCGAGTGTGCAGGTAGGCCCGAAATATCTGTGGAAGATATCTGTTCTTACGTTGCTTTCTTTTGACCGTTATTACCCGTACGAACCGGAAGTCAAACGGGAGTGATATTGCCGACACCAACGACATACGTACGTGCGCTATCAAAGCTGGTTTGATGCGTTTGTTTGATAAGTGTCATTCACAGATTTGCGGTCATGGCAACAACCCTGGAGCTACTGCGGGCTGAGCGAGAGTCACAAGCCGCCGAAGAAGCGCGACCTCCGATTAGTACGGTGACTGGAGCACGCTCTTTGATCGTCGACGAGCACCCTCTTCCATATGTGAACGCCACTCTCGAAATGTGTGTTCTAAGGATGGAGGATTTCGAGAAGTTTTGGCGTCTGGAGTTAATCGACCGAGACGATGAGGCGCAGTTCGAGAAGATACAAGAAGAGTACAACGGGCTGGACTCGTCACGGCGTGCCAAGTATGTCTTCCAGTTGGCGATCTGGAAGAATCGGAATGACAACCTGAACCAGCTTGAGTATCGTCAAGGTTTCAGCTATAGTTTTGAGGAAGTGCACTCTCTGCGACTCGCGTACGGCAACCCGGTTGGTAGCTTGCAGATTCACCAACGTCTACTTGCGAACGCATTGCCTGCCCCACAAACCAATGATGTCGTCCTTGACCAACCGCAGCTTAACAACGAGAATCGGGTCGAAGCTGGTCTGAATGGGTCGTCGATTGTGCGTGTTCAAGAAACCCGTGCGGCTCCTGGCGACACTGCTCCCCAAACACCCATCACAGGAGATGATCTCTCCATGAGCGTGACGCCTGCGGCAAAGACGTCCACGAAGCGCAAAACACGCCAAGACAACAGCGGTGGGTCTTCTCCGAAACAACAACGCAAAGAGCACTCCGAGGCGCTGTTGTTCGACTCGCCGTGAACAACAGCCTGCTCGACGTTAATGGCACAATGTCGAAGTGGTTGAGCGTTTGGGGGTCGGCATTGATCGTATCGTAGTTTGCATTTCTCTCATGTTTCGAATTAATCTGAAAAACAAAGGTTAAGATGCTTATTTTCTACGGGCTAACAGGGAGATTTTGTTGTTGACATTAATGGTTGGTCAATGATAACATGGACGCTTGGCTTTGATGGCTACCGTCCAACATGTATAGTTATTGTGGAAACAGCTTTATTACTACGTGTGTTGTTTTAATTTCCACTGGTTGAATTCACTCTGATCTACGGCAGATACGTATGGCGGTAGAACGACAATATTGATAAGGCGTTGCATTTCGCTGACGGTGGCGTCGTTGGGCTTGAAGTGCTCTAGATATTGCCTCGTTATTGGCTCCGTGAGGATGAGCCCACTCAAGCTTACCGCTCGTGAAAGAGCGACGTACAGTGTTTGTTTTGGAACACCACTTCGACGTTTGAGCGAAGTTACGATAATACCATCATGACATGTCAGCCCTTGCAGTTTTTCGGTATTTTAGGTGATGAACATCAGCTTCGACGTTCACACCGACTTGTTTGACTTTTTGAACTCTGCGTAAGTTCTGAGAATCATACACTAAGCTTTCCTCGTATTGTGCTTTTTTGCGCGCCATATTTGTTTTTCTGGTTCGATCTTCAAAGGTAATATTAGCTGTGCCCTCCTGGTAATTGTCAAGTGATACGTGATTGCCGACTTGATATTCTTAGTCGATCGTTCCTTCGTACTCACACAATGTTCAAGCAACATTCCTCATAATCAGTCACGATGACAGCTATCAGCGTGTATTGCAAGGTTGTTTTACTCCATGGGACATCATCATGTCATGAACAACTCGTGTTGCTTAGTCCCCAATTTTCACCGCCGTCAGTTCAGCTCCAACGTTAGTCGGAGATCCGGTGACAACAACGGACAACTCGTCCTCCATATCAAAGTAGCCGCTGTAGGTGATAGATGCGCTGGTGGCCTGTTGGTCGGACAATGGAGTCGTATCCGATGCAATGCGGTCGCCATTCTGCTTCAGTTCAATTTTGCAGCCGTCAATTTGAGGCGCCAAGTACACTTTCAGGCCGATGACGTACCATCCAGCGACGAGAAAACAAATGCTGTTCTCTCCCTTTACCATTGTGAAGGAACCACTATCAACATCCCACTCCAACGTATCGTTGTTTTTCAGCTTCGGCACATTTTCGGAGTAAGCGCGCAGATGATAAAAAATAAACTTACCGTGGACCTCGACCGCTCTTTGTGTATCTTATCTTATCCTCATCCACCCAAGAAAGCTGGGCGACATGATTCAAATTACAGAATGTTTCGTCGAGAAACACTTCAGGACGTAATGGAAATTGTCTCCTGTTCAGGTTTGCCAGCTTTTTCTGCAAATACTGGTTCCTAAACGCAACATTTGCAGTAGATTCAGCAACAATGTTGCGCGAGCGCCCCTTAATAAAACGCATGCCCATGCGCCGTAAGACCCGGCGTAGCGAGCGAACTGATATGGTGATATCATGATCTTGCTTCAACCGTTTAGCTAACTTTGGAGCAGCAACAGGTTTTCCGCTCTTGTTCATGTCAGAAACAAGCTTACGCACCAACGGGTGCAAGCTCTCTCCATGTTTGCGTTGTCTGCCAGCTGGGATTTGGACTGCCATCTATCATATATGATATTTCGACCAATGAAATGTTAAATATCAACTATAACTGAAATATTGCCAGACACGTCGTATTGAGGTGAACTTGGGGTCGTGATGTTTCTCCCAGTGCCCCCAAATCGCTGAAATTGTGCTTTTCGCGAAGCCCAGACAAGCGTGAACGTGGTCACGTACGTCGCCTCTCCAAAATTTGGGGGCAGCAGCTTTCTTTGCGCGGAAATACTCGTAGCTCTTCACTACCAGCAGCTTCTCACCAGCCGATAATTTCTTACCGGCAGCCATGTCGTCGAATGAAGACGCTACGGCCCGCAATGCTGCGTGTAGAGATATATTTAGACCCTCTTCTTTCTAATGCAACCAACAGTAGCTAAATCGGGCGCACCAATGACAAGAACGGATCGATTAAAATTGACTTCAAAAATTACCATTTCCCGTCCGAGGTTGGGTGGCCGGGATAATAGTGCTGACAAAACACCTTCCCCCGGAGAATGCTTTATCACTCTGATCATTGAGATACGGTCTGCCGTTTGTGCCGCGATTCCCAATGTTTGATGGGGACACCAGGACTCGAATAATCTGAACTGAGTTTACGGTAGCTCAGTGAGCTACAGTACATGTACAGCAAGCCTGTCTGAGCCCATCACAAGAAACTTCGAGAGGCGGCACCTACTGTCCGTCTCATTCCTGAATTTTCAACATCGGACGCAGATCGCCAGTTCAAGGAACTGGGGTCTCCAATTTTAAAATGAATCTCCACGCTTTCTTCCTCGCCGCCATCACGTTGCTCGCTGCAGCTAGAGCTGACGTTGAAAAGATAGATCACGACCAAGTACAGCCGTTTGCTCAACCAGAACCTACCACGGATTCAGAAAAGTCCGCCGTCAAGTATAAACCACAGCTCCACATCTCGCACGGATGCCACCCGTACCCCGCTGTTCAAGCGAACGGGTCAGTTAGCGCTGGTTTGAAGTGGGCTGGCTGGGCCGATGGAGACTGCAAGGTCTCTGGATTAGGCTCGCAAGTGTACTCGCGCTCCGACTGGCACAAGGACAAGTGGGCCATCATGTATGCCTGGTACTTCCCCAAGGGGAGGCAGTACCAGTCCGATTTCGATACTGGCCATCGTCACTATTGGTTGTACGCGATCGTGTGGACGGATAATCCAAACCCGGACAACTCAACCATTCTAGGAGTTTCAATGTCTGCTGGTGTTGGCTACGGGAAGGAAACCCCTCCAAAGTCAAAGTATGTGGTTGATGGGACGACAGTCAAATTCGATTCCTACGTAAATTTTTGGATCGGAAAGCAAGCTATTCAGTTGACGACAAAATCTGGTGAGACGCAGGATTTGATCACATGGGAACAACTTACGGAAGAAGCACGTGACGCTTTGAGTGAAGCCAATTTCGAATCAAAGTGGTCATTTGCAAAAATTGTCATGCCACTAAAGGATGACACATTCACGTCGAAGTTAAAGAAGGCTTACCCGTTTTAGCTCTGAAGTTGATGGAGGAACGGAAAAGAGAAGTCACCAGTATCGTTACGGCAGTGCGTAGAGTCTACATTGTAGATTCAATGCCACCTCGAAGTTTTTTGCTTCTTGTTTTAGTGCTGGGCTGTATAGCCATACAGGCTCTGTGCATGTAACATTTTGCAATCGCCACACTCTTCGGCACGCAAGAGAGAAGTAAAGAATACTGTACTTCGAATTGAGACTGCCGCTGCCTATGGGGTTTGAATTGAAACATTCATTTGCTGTTATTTGGGCACTTTTAAGTGTGCGAAGTCACAACAATGTCAGCAACATTATTGAAATCCTTGTATCGAAAAACACTGGATTGTCGGCAGTTTGTAGGCAAGTTTGCTGCCGAACTTAAGATTTTTTGCCGCCCCCCTTCCCTAAATCGATTGTTAGGCTCAATGCAAAGTAACAGCAAAGTGCGCATTAGTTGAACTACATTTAGATTCCGCGTAAATTCATGCAAGAACTGTCTGTGATGTAAATTTCTGCACAACTTTGGGATGTCGAGTACTACAAGATGTTGTCACACTTCGGTACGGTACTGACAAAAATATTTTTGATAAATTGATCAATTTCGAGTTGATAATACCGTTGACATACCCATGTTGGTGATCTTGAGCTCGAATTGAAAATTTACATGAGATCCAAGGCTTTCTGGTGCGTTCAGTAGATCCTTCGTCTGCCAACCGCATCTGGTGTTTGTTCACTGTTCTAGCTCATTATTGTGCGCTCCATCTTGTCAACAGCACTCTGGACCCTGTTATCATTCTGCCTCAATAAGCCTAGAATATTGACGTCTACATGTATTATACATGTACATGTAAGCTTAATACAGTATACATGTATCACTATTAGATCAGATGAAAAGGATTCATGTGTACGGACGCACGCACCGTTAGCTGTTCAACAGCCTGTTGAGGTACTTCCCCTTGCGACTGCAAAACAAACTTGTGGTCCACGAATGAATTCTACTTCATAACCCGGACATGTTAGGATAGGTTCCTCTCGGTTGGTTACCAACTTGGTAGGATTCCGGGCAAGGTGGGGATCTTTGGATGTCTCTAAGTCAACCAGTGATCCTAGATAATGATTTGAAACAGGCTCTATCTCGATAATCGAAGTTTTCGCACTTTTCCTGGAGGCAAATCCGGTGTTTTATCAAGATAACCAGACCGACCAGATCCTGTGTCTCCGTTACCAAAGCAGCAGACTCCACATTCCAAGCAAATTGAGACGGTGGCAATGACAGTTTTTTCTGATCTACGTTGCAGGTATTGAGTTTGCTGCTCGAAATGCTATGGTTTCAGACGTGTCTACCACGAAGGGATCACACGAGCGATCCTTGTTATCTATCTCATTCTTCAATTCACCGCCGTCGGCGCACACCTCTCACTTCTCCAGTCGAAGTCTTCCCATACCAAGATGAACCTCCGTGCCTTCCTTTTGGCTACAATTGCTGGTCTCGCCGCTGTCAACGCCGCTGAAGTCAGTCGCGTCAACCACGATGAAGTGCAGCCCTTCGCCCAGCCACTACCCATCACGGACTCGCAGAAGTCTGCTATCAAGTACAAGCCTCAACTCCACATTTCGTACGGATGTCACCCGTACCCTGCTGTTGAGGCCAACGGTTCGGCTAGTGGTGGTCTGGAATGGCCAGGTCGTGTTGACAGAGACTGCACAGGCTCACCTTTGGGCTCGCAAGTCTACTCTCGATCGGACTGGTACCACGACAAGTGGGCTATCATGTACGCTTGGTACTTCCCTAAGGGCCGCTACCATTTGGGTGGTCACCGTCACTACTGGGAGTACGCGATTGTTTGGACGGACAGCCCTACGTCAACCAACTCGTCCATCCAGGGCGTCTCGATGTCTGCTGGTGTTGGCTACGGAAAGGCTACCCCTCCGATGCTCAAGTACATTGACGGAACCAGCATCAAGCTGGACTCCCACTACAGTGTTCTGGGCAACAAGGCTGCTCTGCTGCTTACCAAGGAAGCTGGTGAGTTCCAGGATTTGATCACTTGGGACCAATTGACTGTGGCTGCTCGAGATACGCTAAACGGTGATGCCCTCGACGGCAAGGCGTGGTTCGCGGACAAGGATGAAGTGCCTTTTAAGGACGACATCTTCATGAAGAGACTTCAGGACGCTTTTCCGTTTTAAGTTTGCTGTAGTGATCGGGACTATAATACAGCTACGTGTCCGAATAATTCGTTGTTCGGCGTTTGCTGTACGCCACAATTGAGAATTTGTTTGAGAGAATGCACACTCGTACCGTAAGCTTACACCAGTTCATTACAATTTCGAGTTCACCATGAAGAACATTTGCCCACATAGATCAAAGCAACGTACACAAGCGTCAAATAAATGGTATTCTACGTAAAACCGCGCTCCTTCACTTTCGCAGTGGGTTTTATTGGCACGCAAACTTGTCGCTTTCAATGCTAAAGAATCGTAGTAGATCGAAAAATGTGTTGTTAATTTGTTCATTCATACGATGGTATCTCCAGCATCGAGCTACATGGAGATTTATAAGCTGGCTATCCAAATTTATGCCTGAATCTTGGTGCCGTCGGACGCAGGAAGAATCACGGTCTGCATCGAGTGTGCCGGCAGCTTCAGTGTGAAAGTCTTGGCGTCTGTCTGCGTTACACTCACTGTGACGTCCGAGTTGTCGCGGTTCAGGAACTGCAGAACCACATTGTTGTCAGGCGTGACGAATGCGGTGCGATGAAAGCTGCTGAGAGTTTTGCTCTTGGGGAATTCGATACGACGCGAACCAGCGGGGACGAACTTGGAGAAGTGGCCCATGATGTAGAACATCGGCTGCTTGTAGAACTCAGAGCCATTAATTTCATCCACGAGGATCGGAGCATCAACGAAATTCTCAGCCCAGTTAGGACCACCAGCAGTGTCGAGCGCCAGATTCCAGTCAGTCCAGCCACCCACGAAGTTGTTGATGTCCTCGATGATGTCGTGGCCGTAGTTTTCAGCACGAGACCAGCTCTTGTCGGCATCCTTGAGAGTCGGCCCCGAACCTGTACCCAACCAGCTAGGGAGGAAACCCTCACACGCCTCCGTCGCAAGCATGAAAATATCCGGGAATTTGTTGTGGAAGGTCAGAAGCTTGTCGAAATCACCGCCAATACTGAAGAAGAAGAAGTCCAAATTGCGGTACCAGTGAACTCCCAAGCCACTGATGTATTTGAGAGACTCAGGGTCTTCGAATGGAGCAAGTTCGTCCAGAATTCCAGACTTCTGGTCATCACCTGCGATGATCTTGAGACCAGGGTGGTTCTTAGCCATAGTCGAACCGAGATCGAGTTTAACAAAGTCGCGTTGCACCTTATCCGTCATACGCAGTGACTGCCACGCAGACGTCTGAAGAATCGACTTGGTTGGTTCATTCTGCACCGTCATAGCCCAGAAGTCGATACCTTCCGTCTTGTACCCGTCAAAGAACTTGGAATAGTAAAGTGCCAATGAACGCCAATACTCCTCACCAGGGTTACCCTTCAACGCACAGTTCAGCGTTGTGTTCTCCGTCGTCATCCAAGCAGGAGGAGCCCACGACGAAGCGAACAACTTGATATCACGTGACGAAGTTCTCAAAGCACGCTGAATGAGGTCGATCTTGTTGGATTTCCGGTCCACATCGATCGAAAACTTCTCCTGAGCTAGATCACCCGGGTTGTCATTGTACGAGTAAATACTCGTCGAGAAGTCCGTTGAACCGATGGTGACTCGACCCAGTGAGTACTCCAGCCCTTTGTCGGAGAAGTACTGATCCAACACCATTTGTTGGAGCGTTGAAGACAACTTGTACACGTTGATAGCCGCTGCATCCGTGAAGGAACCACCAAAACCGATCATCGTCTGGTACTGCGTTGAGACGTCAATGGTGTACGTCGGGTTGGTTGTAGCCGTCGCATCGACGTTCACCACTTTGTAGGCGAAGCGGTCACCGGCCTTGGACGAGGTGTATACACCAACTTGTCCTGGGATCAGGGTCTTGTAGTCATTGGAGACAGTGTCACATTGATTGGCATTGCAGACGCAGACACCCTTAAGGTTGGTCTGGTAGCGGTTTGACCAATTGCTGCAAGCAGCCGAAGCTTCCTGAGAAGAAAGCAGCATGCCAGCTAAGGCACTGAGCATGAACGGACCAAGCATGATTTGGTGGTGGGTCTTCTTGAGGGGTAGCCGCGGCTTTCGAAAGTGACTGCTGTAGAGAAGCGTCTGCATGAATGAAGTGCTAAGGTAATGTATCCATTGCAAGTCAAGGTTGCACACGCCACGTGATACTGGAGACAACCGAGTCCTGGTGATCTGATCTCTTGGTGCGTAGGATGGCCAAGATGTGTATAGCCGTCACGACTCGTCTTCGTCTGCGTCTCGGTGATAAACGTGTGTCATGGTCAGTTTCGAACAGCGAGGTGATGGAATCCTGCAGACGAACAGCTCCTCAAGTCGATCACCACAAGTTGTCCACAAAACCGTGATTAATTAATTCTGGCTACGGATACCTTGGATACACGTACAACTGACAACCTGGTCGGTTACCCGTTTCTGCGAGATTTACCGGCCTTCCGATTCGGAAGTTCCGAAGGAAGAGGGCGAATGATTGCGAGTCGCAACACGCGATAGCCACCGTGCCGTATTACGGCCCGAAATGCACAGCACCTTGAAGTGAATCGTTGTCAGCTGGTCACATTGAAGAGGTACGTTGGTGATTGGGTTGCCGTTCCCAAGAGCAGCTACAGTATTTGCATGAGATGGCTGGTGCGTTTGCCACAGCTTCTTCAGTTCGCTGACAGGTTCGAGATGAGAAAAGCACTTGATGATGATTGAGCACCAAGCGAAATTATCGCAAGTAGGAGGAGGGAGAGCTCATGGAGATTATCTGCTTTCGACGTCACTGTTTTCGAAGTGATCTCCTCCTACAGCTTGTATTACAAAAGATAAATTCACAGTGACCAATCGACGCAGTAGCGTGCTTCCTATCAGAAGACGGATGCTGGGGCTGTAGCTTGACTACATCCTGATACATGTACATCCTAATATAGTCGTGGTCCAATGACGATTTAGCCATCAACTGTTGGTGGATTCCACCTACTTTTGTTACGACCGAAATCCTGCTCAAACTCTTCAGCCACAGCGGCTTCTTCATGGCAAAATGTCAAAATGGCAAAGCTGTTTCAAAAGTACCAAACGTGCACGAAGACACACTCAGAACAAGCGAGGAGCTTAGTGTCAGATTTATAATACTACTAGTAGTACTACTTGCGAATAACCAGGAAGTAACCAGAAAGTTTAGCTATTGACTTGAAGAATGAACTACAGTACCGGTAGTAACTTGCAAAACCTTTAGCAAAAGGTTGTTACAACCACATTATACTTTACGCTACCCATAACAATACTCAAACGAAAGGCACAGGCCTATCCATATACAACGCATCTTCACCGCAACTGTCGTTGCAAAATCTCTACTTGCGAAGACGACGAGTGCAGGCTCCAGTCTTTCCCGTAGTAGAAGTCTGAGCGGTACTGCCGGCAGTGCTGGTGGTAGTTTCCGTGTTATTGCTGCTCTCAGTCGAGTAAGTCGCAGTGTCGCTGCTGCTTGTGGTGTCCGTGTCAGTCGAACTGCCCGTCGTGCTACTAGTCTCCGTGCCCGTAGTGCTGCTAGCAGTACTCTCGTTTCAGTGGCACTACTAGCCGCTTGAGCCTCAGTGCTGCTTCCGGTAGTCTCTGTACTGGTATCCGTCGAACCTTCCGTCTCAGAACTGCTGGAGATTTCGGTACCAGTAGCAGTACTCTCGCTAGCAGCAGTCGATGCCTCGTTCTCAAGGCTACTCTCACCTGCGACGCTGGCACTTGCAGTAGTCGTAGTCGCAGCACTACTCTCGGTACTCTCGGTACTACCAGACGACGCCGTGCTGGAAGTGCCCCATCCAGCCACGATACCGTCGTAAGCACGCTTCCGCACAAGTGCAGTGCCCTTGCCACTCGGCTGATACCACGAGAGTGGAGCCGCGTTACTGAGCCACGTGTACGTGTCATAGAAGTCCCAGATCGTCACACCGACGCAATCCTCTACCTTCTGACACGCAGATACCACATTAGTGTAGACCGCGACTTGTTGTTCCTGTTCGGCTTCGGACGGTGTGGTCGAACTCGTCTTGACGTCAAGTTCCGTGAAAGCCACGTCCAGTCCAAGAGCAGTAAAGCGCTCGAGATTCGTGACGATATCATCAGCAGTGGCAGTATCGGAGTAGCTTGAATGCGACTGGAAACCGACACCATCGATCCCGATGTTGTTATCGAGAAGTAGCGTCTGAATCATGTCCTTGACAGCCGTCGACTTGGCGTTCACCGTGTCGGTGTTATAGTCATTGTAGTACAACTTGGTTTTGAGACCCAGTGACTTCTTGACTGAATTGGCAGTCTTGAAAGCCGTCGTGATGTAATCCGTGCCGGTCGCAGTGTACCATAATGATTTACGGTAAGTGGCGTCGTCGCCCATAACTTCATTGGCGACGTCCCAAGCGTAGCAAGAATCACCAAAATGGGTCATCACTTTTGTGATATGGTTCTCCAATGCACTCAACATTTCATCCTTGCTGAGACTTTGGACCCAATCAGGAACTTGTTGGTGCCATAACAGTGTGTGGCAACGCACTTTAGCACCCATATCGTCGGCAATAGTCACAATGGCGTCGCCCTTGGTGTACGTGAAAGTGTTTTGGGTAGATTCGGTAGCGTCCCATTTCATAGCGTTTCCCGGAGTGAGCATGCCGAACTCGCTGCTGTTCTTGAGCGCCGCAAGGTAATACGTATCGGTGAGTTCTCCATTGTCCGTGGCCGTGCCCATGTATTTGCCCTGCGCTGTGGCCAATTCGTGCAAACCCTTGGTGCCTGTGTAGGTTGAAGTCAGCAGGGCACCATTGGCAGTTGCCAATGATAAACCCGCGAAGGCTAAAGACAGGAAAACCTTCATCTTATCTTCGTGTTGCGCAGCTAAAGGAAGAATGAGCGAGGCGACCAGCTCGCCATGGTCTCCATTGACACATTGACACCACATGGTTGGGTGGAGCCGCTAGAAACTGGGGCATTTGGTGGCAAGTTTTGAGCCAAAATGAGCCAGGCATCCGCAATGTAATGCTGTCGTGGAGTTCATTTACGATCCGATGGAACTTTCGTAGACTATAATACGGCTGCAGCTTGCAGCTCAAGCCAATGTGGTTGGTTGCTTGCAGCAAGTCAAAATTTGGATAAATGTTTCGTTTTTCGGTTGCATCCTCATAAATGATGAAGATTCCTGGATGCAATACTTCGACAGTCGAAGCGCTGTGGTTGCTGTGTTTTGATGCTGATTCAATTTATATTCCAAGAAAGCCTCGATGGCGATACATGAACCGAAGCGTGTGGCTGCATTGAAGTCACTGCAACGTTTCCCTATGACCGCTATAAGTAAGGTAAAAGCGTCGTTGGCTCGGGTTTCTGTGTCTCATTTGAAAAGGGCAATTTTGATGAGATGTGGATGGAAGCTGGGAAGTTTTCAAGTGAGCTAGTAGTGCTTCATCAGTCCTCGACCGTTATCAGGTTCGAGGACGCTAGACTACTTCAACTAGAATAGCTACTGTGCCGTTGCTCTTCATGCTCTGAGCACCCAATTTTAATACTCCCCCGTGATCAGCAGCGTTGATGTAGTCTGTAGACATGCTTTGGCAGCATGCTCCCCTGTGATTTGAATGCACTACTACCGGTAAGTGACTCGTCACACGACTAAGAAGATGTTCGTCAGCTGGTGGTGCCTTTCACGTGCTGACGGCACGCAGGTCACTTTCACCGCAACAGCCTAACTCTAACTTTGTTTCAATGCCAATGCTCGCACATATCAGCATTATCCTGGTTGTCCACTTCGGTGGCCTTGCCACCACGCCGACAGTCACAGTCAGCGTCTCAGTCTTTCGACGAGGTCACAGTTCTCTTTTGCGCTTGTTCCGCCGTGCTTGGTCACAGCCTGAGCTCGCACTGCCTCGATCCTCCCCGATCGCTTTAACCCCCAATCTGCCTCGTAGAGCTTCCATGACTTCGTTAGTTACAGCCTTGGTCAGCAGATCAGCGATGTTCTCCTTCGTGTTCACATACTCGACACCAACTTCCTCGGTAGCAATTCGCTCACGTACGAAATGGTATCTCGTATCTATGTGCTTCATGCGGGAGTGCTGAATAGGATTGCTGGCTACGGCGACCGTTGACTGGTTGTCTACGTTGATAATTGTCTGTTGTTGGACCCTGCCGAGCTCACTCAATAACTCACGCAGGAATATGACTTCTTTCGTGCCGTGAGCCAACGCCATATATTCAGCTTCTGTAGACGAGAGTGCCACTGTTCGCTGACTCTTGCAGGAATACGTCACCGCGCAATCTCCAAGTTGCGTCACATACCCGACACAGATCTTCTCGTGTCGATGTCTTTTGCGTAGTCGGAATCTACGAACGCCTTAAGCTGCAACGCATCAGAGCATCGTCCGTTGGCCACTAACCCATAGTTCAGCGTGCCTTTAATGTACCTCAAGATCCGTTTGGCTGCATTCCAGTGTGCTAGCCCAGGATTGTTTAGATACTTGCTCACTGTCATCATGGCGAACGCGATATCTGGTCTCGACCCAATCATCAAGTATATCAAGCTTCCTATCAGACCCCGGTAGTCCTTGGTGTGCATTTGAGCTCGGTCCGATTCGGTTTGAGGGCTGTCTGCTTTTGATAAGACTGAGCCAGTATCACACGGCGTACGAACAGGGTTCACGTGACTGAGATTGAACTTCTCCAGTACATTTCTGGCATACGTGCTTTGATCGATACTGAGCGTTCTGGCACTGCGGTCGCGTCGAATCTGAAGCCCCAGTATGTAGTGCACTTCTCCCATGTCCTTGCAGCTGAATTCCGAGGCCACCATCGACTTCATCTCCGCTATTCCAGTGGTAGTATTCGAGATCAACAGCAAGTCATCAACGTAGATGCCAATGATCGACACAGCACCTCCTCGAATTCGTACGTAGATGCAGGCATCACTGTTCAGCTTCTCGTATCCATTTTTCTTCAGAAATTCAGTGAGCCGTGTGTGCCATGCCCTAGGAGCTTGCTTCAAACCATAGAGCGCCTTCACAAGTTTGCACACCATCTCTTCTTGACCAGGCACAACCAAACCTTCTGGCTGCAGCATGTATACTTCCTCCTCCATATCGCCGTTGAGGAATGCGGTGTCAACATCAGTTTGATGACATTCCCAGTCCATAATTGCTACGAGTGCCAACAGAACGCGCAAGGACTCCAGTCTTATAACAGGAGCAAAGATCTCATCATAGTCGACATACTTGACCTGCTCGAAGCCTCTTATCACCAACCTGGCCTTGTATCTTTCTACGTTTCCGTCGGCGTCATACTTTACTTTGAAGATCCACCGAGAAGTCAGTGCCTTCTTTCCTTTTGGGAGGCGTACCAATTTCCATGTGCCATGCGCGATTAAAGATCGACCTTCTTTGTCGATGGCCTTCCTCCAATGTAAGGCATCACCTCCATTCATCGCTTCGTGATACGTCTTCGGTTCTGGTAGTACAGCATGTCCGCTAATCTCACTGTTCTCCATCTTGTTGACCAGATTTTCAGTTGCAACCAACGCTTCAGCGTGTCGTTGCTTCTCTGAGAGTGTGGTTCCAGCAAATATGGTAAGTGCTTGTTGCTGAGATCCATGACCTTTGTCGCTTGACAGTTTCTGCTCACCTCTCCAACCGGTGTACGCTCTGAGATCAGGAAGAGTGCTCATGTCGTCCTGTAATCCCTGTACATCAAACTCACGGATGAATTCATCCAAGTGGGCAATGTCTTCATCTCTAGAAGATAATGCGCCACCTTCATCAACCGGTTCAGCATAAAACACTAAATCTGGCACAGATGCTGCAATGCAGCTCGGCTGAATATACTGCAGAGACAAATGTTTCCCAAGTCGATCCAGTTCCAGTTGGCGAAGCTCCATCATACTGTAGCTGTTTGATTCGTCGAAAGTGGCATGACAGTCATTGTAGTACAACTTGGTTTTGAGACCGAGCGACTTCTTGACGGAATTTGCAGTCTTGAAGGCCGTCGTCATGAAATCCATTCCAGTTGTTTTGAACCAGAACGAATCACGCATCTGTGCGTTGTCGCCCATGACCTCATTAGCCACATCCCACGCGTAACAAGTGTCTCCGAAGTGTGTCATGACCTTGGTAATGTGGTTTTCCAACGCACTCAACATCTCCTCCTTGCTGAGGCTTTGGAGTCTGCGAATGCTGTAAAACCGTAAAGACAGAATAAGTTGATAGATCTCAACAATTCCTGCTTTTTAACTTCTACCACGTACCCAGGTCAACGTATGACAGCGGACTTTGGCGCCCGATTCCTTAGCCACAGCTACGATTGCCTCTGCAGCATCGTACGTGAAGACATTTTGCGTGCCTTCGGTGGCATCCCACTGAAAAATACAAAAAAACAAGAGTTAAGTAAAATAAATTCAACCATGAGAAGAACGTTTATAGTCCCACCTTCATAGCGTTTCCGGGGGTGATCATGCCGAAGTCGCCGATGTTATTGAGAACTTTGAGCGCGGCAGGATCCTTCAGATCCTGATCCACTGCTGATCCCATGTATCTACCGGAAGCCTTGGCCAAGTCGTTCAAACCGCTGGTGCCTGAGTATGTCGACTTCATGAGGTCGGTATTTGCCACGGAGAGAGAGCTGATACCGAGAGCGAGAGCAATAGCACCGTGCATCTTCACTTCAAAGACTGGAATCTGCGCTGGATGAAGAAAGTAAAATGGAAAGTGAGTCGAAGTTGGTGAGGGGCTCGAACGATAGTCGAGATCAAGAGATCGTATAGCATGCTGCAGTCACTCTTCTACCATTTAAAAGAGCTTGCTGTTCGTTCACTTGGGGCAATGCCCGGGGCAAGTTGCCCCGTGACAATACCACATTGCATTCCCCAACAACAGGTGTAGACCGATTATGGTATGCAGTTTACGGTACAGTATGATAGCGCACTTTTATCCTGGCCAGCAACGCCAGAGGACGCTGACATGCTTCACAACGATCAGCATTGGTACCGGTATTGTAAAGTAGACACGCAGATTATGGTACTCTTACCTTAGCGCGCATAATCCTCGAGCGACGACAAGGTTTCTTTCCGCTCTCGTCAGTCTTTCATTTCTTGGTCTTACAATTTATTTTGGCCGAGGGGCCGACATCATCATCCCCACCTCACAATACCTGACAAATAGATCACCAACTCATTGAATCTCGATTAAAAAAAGCCCGGCATCTCTATCCATATTTGGTAGAGGCTATAGTTGGGGGTACGCACTGCATTCTCTAGAATGGATAAGCCTTCTCGAGCCTCTCCGTAAATGCGTCATCCTTCAACGGCATCACAACCTTCTTCAAAGACCAGTTGACGTCAAAGTCCGTCTCGCTTAGTGCAGTTCGTGCCTCCTCCGTAAGCTGTTCCCACGTGATGAGATCCTGGGTGTCGCCGGACTTCTTCGTAAGTCGGACACCCTGCTTGCTACCCCAGAAACTCCAGTACGAGTCGAACTTGACCGTCGTGCCATCGATAACATATTTGGACTTGGGAGGGGACTTTTTGTTGTAACCAACACCAGCAGACATCGACACGCCGAGGATAGTCGAGTTGTCCGGGTTCGGATTGTCCGTCCACACAATAGCGTACGACCAGAAGTGACGGTGGCCAGATTTGTACTTACGAATGTACTGTCGACCCTTAGGGAAGTACCATGCGTACATAATGGCCCACTTGTCCTTGTACCAGTCCGAACGAGAGTAAATCTGTGAGCCCAATCCAGAGCCCTTGCATTTACCACTAGCCCAACCAAACCATTTCAGACCCGCACTGGCAGAGCCATGGGATACGGGTGACAACCATAAGAAATGTGGAGCTGCGGCTTGTACTTGACGGCAGATTTCTCGGACTCCGTGGTTGGTTCAGGCTGGGCGAACGGCTGAACGGTGTCGTGGTTGATCATTTTGACGTCGGCGTTAACGACAGCCAGCGAGGCAATCGCGCCAAGGAGGAAGGCGCGTAGATTCATGAGATTCCGAGATGCGCGCTCGACGCGGTTGGTTGAGAAGTGAGTGAGCTACAGGTAAGAGCGGTCCCCACTGTCAGTGGGCCACTGACGGCATTGAGCTCGCGCAGAAAACGTTTCACTGAAAGAGAATGCTCTACTCCGGGATTTGCCCAGACTGTACAGTTTGGATACCAATGAACGCCACTCAGATGAAGCGACCGCACTTGTTTCGTGCGGCTGCGTCAACGTATGTCGATTACGAGACGAGATCTCACTACCTATCTCAATTCGTGCTCAAAAGATACGGTCGAGTGTAGATGGCTAGCGAGCAGAACTCAAAAAGAAAAGTACACCTGCTTTCATGAAAACGCTTGTAGCAGCGGTAGTTTAGCAATCTGGCTCGGGTCCTTCGGGGACCCCAACAACCACTCATACCTCTTATAACTTAGGTAATTTACCCTTCTATCCAAGGTAAAGAAAGGCGTTCGGATTTGTTGCTTGTCACGAGACACGAGATACCAGCTGATCACGCAAAAATACGAGCTGCCCCGGCTTGATGCGGGTACAGAATTAACTGCTTCCAAATTGTTAAAGTAAGGGGATTTGCAGAGGAATTAGGACAACGGAAGGCAGTGAAGACAGAAGACACGTGTAGAAGTAAGAGAGAGAGGTTCAGCTGGAAGAGGAAGTCCGGGAGGTTGGAGAAGAACGGAGATCTTGTGTATTGGAGCAGTGTGGACTTGGGATGTCAAAAAACGAAGTGAGGACTTGGAGTGCTGGTCCGCTGGAGGGAGACAATTCTCCACCAACAGTCCACTTAAATATCACTTAAGTATCCACTTAAGTTGGCGTTCCTATGTGTAGGTAATACTGGGACAGCACTAACATAATCCCGTAGATAAGCGTCGCACATCGGAGATGCATACTTTGACAGCCTCCCACATCGAGGAACGTGCGTCGCGATGCAGTTGCCTTGTAGCTTGCCCAGGTGTGGCTTAAGAAGCAGCTCTGGCTTGAGAATGTTTTGTATCTCTAGCATTTTATGCCGGTATATTGCTGTGGAATTTTCATCACATTTATATGCTGTTCTTGCCTTTGTGGCTTTGAGCTTGGCAATGTAGTTCTCCTTTTGTGTGCGGGATATTATTGTTGGCTAGTCAGAAAACCTTCCTTGAAGGAGAAACCAGGTCCACCGTATATGTGTATGAGCATTGTTTGCTTCAGCACTTTGTGTATTTTAACTAACTGTCAGCATTGTGCTCTTTATTATTGTGGATATTTCTTCACATCTAAAGCTGTACAGGCTGTACAGCAGCAGCCCTGCTTCTTGGGCAGTTGTTGTTTTGCTCATGTATAGCCTTTTGTTAATGTCTATTCAGGAAGACCTTTCTTTGAAGGAGAAGACCTGTTAGCTTTTATTTGTATTTTGTACGAGAGCGTGTTGTTCATGATCGCAGTGTTTTACTTTGCGAGTTTCAGTGGCTATTCAGAAAAACCTTTAGTAGGATAAAATCTGTTCACTACGAGAAGTGTACTCTGTCGTAAAATGTCTTTTTATTTGAGAACATGATTGTTGTCTCCATAGAATTCTTCTATGCTGGTAGTTCTACCATTTTGCTCTTTCACATGAATCTCGAGAGGCGTTAGCCATCTCAATAACTGGGGCTTATGAGCCTCCCAGTTTCCCAATTCTGTTCTAAGTGCTTAATGTTGCTCCGGTACGCTATGTTTGTTATTAGCGTATGCCTTTACGGCGGGGTTTCTTTTTCATTTTTAAGCTTTCTCCATGAGAGTAGCGAACTTTAAGCGTTCTTAGAGTTGCTGTTTAGATTTATTTATCTTTGGCAACTATACTGTAGTGTGGTGGCTCGTCGCGTGACGGCCGGACGCGAGTCGCAGCAGCGGATCGACGAACCAGAGGTGATCGGTTTGACGAGCGAGTAAGGTGGCAGACACCAGGAGGGCGGTGGTACCGAGAGTGACGTGGGTGCAGGTGTGGTGGCGGGAGCAAGCCAGCAGGCTGCTGCCACAGTCAGCCGAAGGGAACGGGAGACCACAGCTGAAGAACGGTTACGGCCGAATCCCGCCAGGTAGCAGACACGGTGCAAGTGACTAGGAGTGAGTATGGAATCAGGGCGGAGTGACGGTGGACGGCGGAAGCGCGCGGTCGGGAGACCTCGGAGACGGCGATGGCGTGCGAGAAGTGGTGAGCTGTTAGGATAGGCAGCCGGCGGTAGTGGAGGGCAACGAGCGCGCGGCCAGCCGCTCGACCCTCAGTCGAGATTGTGCCAAGACAAGGACAGTTAAGGCTAAATAAAGGAAAGTGACGCTGACGCGCGGGTTCTCTAATGGCGAAGGTGAGGCTGGATTATAGTTAGAGCTAGATGCACGTGTACTGCGAGGGCGGGTACACAGTAGGGCAAGGCGGGGGACCGTGGTTTACGACCACGGGGGATGTGGCTTGGCTATCGATGCTGCCTCAGCCGAGGAAGACAATGGGTGACCCAAGCGCTGGAAGCGCTAACGTAATGGGCCCCGGCGTCCACCACTGCATGTCAAATACGGGAAACCTTGCAGGACACGAGCCCACAGACCTACCCGGGGATGCAAGCTACCGATAACGTGTTCACCCCGCTGTCCCTATCCGGAGGACGTCTGGTCCTGCCGGCCAGTAGCTGTCTGGTGTAACGGCCCGGACTGCCTCGGCGCGGGCGCTTTAACGAAAGGCCTACTCACTACCCAGGTGTGGACGCAGAACAATCCGATAGCGCGGAGGCCTCGTGACGACGAGAGCGGCCATAGCTACATGGTGATCATACATGGGCCTTCCGGGCACAAGCAAACGGAGCGGTGGTTGCGGGCTTGGCGTCAGAGGGTGAACCTCGCAGTAAAGGAGGAGGACGAATGGAAGAGAGGAGCTGAGAAAGACCAGAAGGAAGCTAACGGGAACGATTGTTGTACACTGAATAGAAAAACGAACGGGAGAGCTGACTGCATCGACTACGTACCGAGACGAGCGCGCACAGAGACGCGCTGCATCCCAGGAAAGAGCGGAAACAGCGGCGAGAGAGGCTGCTAAGCAGCAGCAGCCTCGAATGACGACTCTTGAAACTGACGACGGGGTAGTTGTGTCGCTTGAGACGGAGGAAGTGAGACCTGCGACTGGCAACACGCCGACGAACGCAGGAGCTGGCGGAAGCCTGCTTACGATCGGTGGACCACGCGGCACCGTCAGCATCAGCACAGGCAGCGGAACGGTCAACACGGGCCCCAGCGCGGGATCCCAGGATAACACGAACACGGCAACGAGCGGCACGGGCCGCAGCACGAACGACGGGGACGCGAACTCGGCGTGGAACACGGTGGACCTGCTGGGGGACAATGGCGGAAGCGGCAGGATCCAAGGTGGTCCTGACCAGAGACCACCGACAGCGCCACCTGTGCCACCAGCACCACCGGCGGCAACCCGAGGGCCTCTGGAAGCGAGACAGGAGCCACCACGACCAGTGATCGTGCGCGAGAAGGCCAAATCGCAGAAGGTGACGAAATTCAAGAGGTTGGACGACTCCATGCCGGTCGAGATATGGCTGAAAACGATCCGCGCCGAGGACCGCAGACACGCGGTGACGATGGGCGTCCCGTGGAGCGACGCGCAACGGTATCACGAAGTGGCCTCCAACTTGGACGGCGAGGCGAAACGCTGGTTTGCGACGGTGATGGAATCCGTCGCACCAGAAGACGAAAGCATCAACACGTTGGCCAATATGATGCGCCAAGTACATGACGCAACGCACGAGCCCAGAGGTGGTGGACCTCCTCAACGCAAGACGACAAATGTGCGGCGGACGTTGGTCGTATACGCCCAGTCGCTGCGTGAGATCGCGGAACGTGGCGGCGTCGGCGAGACTGGCTGGTCAACGCCTTCTTGAAAGGATGAGCAGCAACGAGGGCACGACTCACGTGAGAGGGCACCGGCCCCAGACACTGGACGAAGCGGTGAACCAGGCAGTCTCCCACGTCGGCGAATATGGCGAGGGGTATGGCGTAGGGCTAGAGACGGCGATGACCCGTTGGGACGAGCGCGAAACCCAACGAGGGCACGCGCCCACGGCGGCAGCAGCGACGAGGAGCGGCGGCTTAGAGCAGTTGGGGCGAGGCGGCAAATCGGCAGGTGTCATCACTGGGGTACGGCCCAATGTGGGGCACACCACAGAAGCGGCCTCGGTATAATACTGAGGGCCGGCAAGTATCGGGGGCAGGAACCGGTACCACGGAGTGGTGCAAGGCGATCCCGCCCAGCTTTTAACTGGTTCCTACCGATACCTCTACCGGTACGGGAGACAGTTCGAAGGCTCGAGCGGCTAGCAGCGAACCATACGGAGCGAGGGACAAGAGACCGGTGGCTGGCGGTGAACAAGACGCGCGCTGCCCAGCTAAGACATTCAAAGTAGAGGCGGCGTACGAAGACGACGACACCCAAGCGGCGCGGAGCGCGCGGAACCCGGCGTATGCCACGCGCGAGGCGAGACTGCAGAACCTCGAGCGTTATCAGAGGCGCCGATCACAGGCGGCCGCGAAGGCACCGTTCGTGCCACGGCCAAGCACAGAATGTTTCTACTGCGGGGAGCTTGGCCATTTCGCGAGAGACTGCGAGCTGAAACAGGCAGACTTGGCGGCTGACCAAGCCGTTGGGCAAAGACAGAAGGATAACGGCCAGGGCGATGCGGAAAACGCCCAGCGACCGTAAGGGCCCCGGCCTTACGGCTCGCTAGGCCTGACCCGGGTAAGAAGCGACGGAAGAACGGCTACGGACACGCGCGGTCTCACTCGCGTGGCGCCCGAAGCCAAGGGAAGCGTGGGCACGACGAAGCAGGTAGCGGTCGGCGCCGCAAGAGAATGGTGGAGTATGGAAGGAGGCGGCAATCGGCGGTCGGTGCTGGGGATGGTGCGGCGGTCACGCGAAGGGTGCCGCGTGAGACGACGAGGAGCCAGCCTGAGACGGGGATGACGCGGTAGACGCGCAGAAGACATCTGACGCGGCGGAGACGAGGGCGGTTCAACTGCCGCGGCGCCCAACCGAACGGCGGCGTACCTGACGAGCAGCGCGTTCGATTCGCCGTAGAGGAGCAGCTGGCATGGCTGTGGGAGGCGTATGAGGCTGCCAACGGCCCTGGGGTGAACACGTCCGTGTGTGAGGACGGTGACGGTAGCGATGGGACTCCGCGACACGAGGCAGCAGCCATCGAAGGAGATATGACGAGGAGCGACAAGGCGGCCGCCAAGGTACTGTTGACCAAGGCGGTGGAGTCGGTGACAGCTGCGGCTGAATGGGAAGAGGACGAACGGCTGCAGTGCAAGCGACGCAAACGCTTGGAGCGCGCGAAGACGCGGAAGGAACGGCGGGCGGAACGCGAACGACTGGCTACCGAGGCGCACGGCGGCGTTACGCAGGAACTGGTGGCGGCGGCGGGCGGAGACGCACTGGTTAGGCGACAGAGAAACTCGTCGGCGGTATGAGAAGCGACCGCGGAGGGCGCAGGCCAAGGAACTCCGCGAGCTGAGGACGGCATTAACAAACGTGGCGCACGTACCACAAGCGGGCGCAGCGAAGGGCCTAGGCCGGAAGAACGAGCGGCGCGGGACGGCGAAGCTGTTTCAGTACCACAGCGAGAGTGTGTACGAACACCCCCGCGTGCAGACGGTGGACGACGAGCGGCGACCAATGCGAGTCGGACGCGTACGGGAAGTGCATGCCACGGCGATCGACACTCTCCCAGCGGCGAGCGTGATGGTCCGCGGCGAGCAGCGACGGATCAAGATCGACACGGGGGCTCAATACGGCGTGGTCGGCGAAGCGTGGAGGCACCTGGGCGAACGGCTCGACGTGCTGCCGCCTGTAGACTATACAGAGGGCTTCACGGAGGCGATGCCGAGAGTGTAGGGCGTGTGGCGGTTCACGTTTCGCACCAAGTACGACCAAGCCATGGTGGTGGACGCACTACAGGTCCAGGGCGCCACCACCGAATTCCTGTTGGGCGAGAACTGGATGATGAAGAAGGGGGTCAAGATCGACTTCGTGTCCTGCGAGATGAAATGGTACGAGAACGACGTCAAGAAAGTGGTGCCCTTCTGGTGCACGAACGACAAGCAGCCAGGGCGGACGGCGAAGGCGAGGATGGTGCGGCGCGTGCGAGTGCGGTCAGGCACCTGCCACAACGTCGATGTCGTAGTGGCGGCCCCGGACGGAACTGTCGGGCTGTTCACGCCGGTAGATCACGGCGAGTCACACATCCTGCTGGAGCCCACGCTGACCACCGTTCAAGGAGGCAAGAACGTCGTGCCGGTGATGAACCGGTACGACAAGACGGTCAAACTGCCGAGCTGGGCACGTGGGCGCCAACCACAGAAGATATGACAGTGTTGGCAATGGACGGCGCGCTGGACAGGGAGCGGGTCCGGCAATGGCTGGCGAGCCTTAGCAAACCGGGGGATACGCTGAGCAACGAGCACGAGTTGGACATCGGGAACATGAGTGACGAAGATAAAGCGTTGCTGTTGCGGCTCCTACGCAGCCATCCGACGCTGCTGGAACCACGCGAGGGTGTCCGCCGATGACCATACTCGGCGTGGAGCACGAAATCCACACGGGTACGGCCGCCCCAATCAAGGTACGGCCACAGCGGCATGCGAGCGAGGAACAGAAGACCACCGACGGCCACGTGGACGAGATGCTGCGGCACGGGGTGGTTGAGAAAGGCTACGGCGCCTGGGGGTTCCCAGTGGTGCTGGTTAAGATGAAGGACGGGAAGGTCCGCTTTTGCATTGATTATCGCGCCTTAAATGCGGTTACGAAGCGCGACGTGAGCCCGCTCCCAGGATCGACGACACGCTGGACAACCTGCACGATGCCCGGCGATTTACGAGCTTAGACCTGCATTCTGGGTACTGGCAAGTACCCGTATTGGAGAAGGACAGAGATAAGACGGGGTTCGTCACGAGGAAGGGGCTTTTCAGGTCCGTCAGGATGCCGTTCGGCTTGGCAAACGCCCCTGGCACGTTTCAACGCAGGATTGATGCGGTCCTCCGAGGGCTTACGTGACAGAGCTGCCTGGTCTACTTAGATGACGTCATTGTGTACGCGAAGGAATATGTTGCACCACACGTGGTGGAGTTAGCGGCGGTATTGGAACGACTGTCGCAGGCGGGTCTCTCCCTCAAGGCCAAGAAGTGTACGTTTGCGGCCACGAAGCTGGAGTACATAGGCCACGAGCCAGACGAAGAAGAGGTACGGTCGAGGACCAGTTTAGTACGGAGCGTGAAAGAGTACCCGGTGCCGGCGGATACGGCGGGAGTCAAGAGGTTCGTTCACATGGCGGGCTATTACCGCCGGTTTGTGCCCAAGTTCGCAACACGAGCAGCGGCGCTGACTAGACTACTGAAGGCGAACGTGGAATGGAACTGGGGGGACGCCCAGCAGGCGACGTTCGAAGATCTGAAGGACGCGTTAGTGGGGCGGTTCATCCTGGCCTACCCCGACTTTTCGAAGCCATTCCGGCTGATCACGTACGCTTCAAAAGTGGGCCTGGGGGCGACGTTGACCCAAGCTCAGGACCAGGGAGAGCAACCGGTCGCATACGCTTCGAAGATCAATTCGAACACGGTGTCCAGGTACAGCATCACCGACCTGGAATGCGCAGCGGTCATATGGGCAATAAAGTTGTTCCGTCCGTACTTGTACGGGCGTCGGTTTGGGTTGGTTACGGACCATGCCGCACTCAAGTGGCTCATGACGTCCAAGGATCTGACGGGGGACTGCATCGGTGGTCACTACAGCTGCAGGAGTATGACGTTGGAGTCACGTGCAGGCCGGGGTCGAGCAACGTAGTGGCAGATGCGCTGTCGAGGGTACCGGTAAATGTGATACGGGGCGTAGGGCCCGACGACAAAGTGCAAGCTGCGGAAGGGCAGCACGTCCACAGGCCACCTGCAGGTGGGCGACCAGCAGCCGGAGGAGAAGACCAGCTGACGAACGGAGCAGCCGGAGGAGAAGACCAGCTGACGAACGAGGTGATCCGCGTGGAGCAAGGGCGTGACAAGACCGTGCAGAAGTTGCTAAGGAAAGGCAAGTACGGCGCCCGGGTGGTCACCGTGACGGACGGCATGGTGCACATCCAAGAGGGCGACGGCAGCAAGCGCGTGGTGCTGCCGACCGGACTGTGGGCCACGGCGCTACGAGAAAACCATGACTCAGTGTACGCATGCCATCTGCGTACACTACAGACGTACGCACGGCTCGCCACGCATTATTGGTGGCCGTGTGCTGGGCCACTCCAATACATAAGTAGGTAGGTCAGCACGCGGGTAGCGCGTGCTGAAGTGTCAGTGTCGGTTTGGTTGAAAGTGGGAAGTCAGGCCCATTACAGCCAATCAAGTGTCAGCCAACATTGGAGTGGGCCGCCCTGGCCCTAATCTAAAAGCAGAGTTTAATTTGCATCGGACTTAATACTTGGTCTCAGTATCTGAGAACTATTGCGAGCTTCCTCAACGCTACGTGTAAGCTAGTGACGGTAAAGACCTGGCCCGTTACTGGCCGGATATGCGCGTGCATGTCCGACGGTGGGTACAGTCGTGTCAGGACTGTGGCTCGCGGAAGTCAAAAGCTAAGGAGGTGATTCCTCCACTGAGGAGCCAGGAAGTCGGGAGTCCAGGGGATCGGTGGGCCTTAGATGTGACTGGACCTCTGCCAGTGACGGTGGGAGGCGACCGGTACGTGATCGCTGCTGTAAATTACGCGACACGTTACGTGGTAGTGGCAGCCGTGCCGACGCACACCGCCAAAGACGTGGCCAAGTTTATTGCAGAAAAGTTGGTTCTCGCGCACGGACCCATGCGCGAAGAGGTGAAGGACGGTGCCCCGGAGCGGAACCGAGCGATGGTGTAGGCGCTGGTAGCGGCGTTACAACCGAAGCAGCTCACACCAGTCCCTTACCGACCTGCGCTGTTGGGGCTGGTGGAGCGCTTCCACCGTACGTGGAAGGACATGGTCGCCATCTACGTGGCAGAAGAGCAGAATGATTGGGATCAGTGGGTGGCGTGCACGGCGTACGCGTATAACGGAGCGAGGCAATCCGGTACGGGCTACAGCCCGAACGTGCTGATGATGGGGCGCAAGCTGCACGCGCCCAATGAACTGCTTAGAACGAGTGGGGTCACTCAGACGGGGGCATTCGCTGAGTACCACCGGAAGCTGGTGACGCACATGGCGAAGGCCACGGAAGCGGCAGAGCCGCGCTGGCGAAGGACCAGGCGCGACTAGCGAAGCATTACAGCAGGAGGGTGCGCAACACCACGACATTTGGGGTAGGAGATCGTGTTTGGGTGTTGAAACTGCCTCGTAAAAGAGGCATCACTGAGCTGACCCACCAATGGGTGGGTCCGGCGAAAATCGTGCAATCGGCGGGCTAGCTACGACAACTGGGATGTCGAGCGAGAGGACACTGGCGAGCGGGTCGTTGCTCATTGCAGCTTTCTTGTGTCTGCTCGTTGCCTGTACGACTCCTTGGGAACCGTGGCCAACAGGATTTTGGCCGAGCTAGCGGAAGAGGACGAAGTCGACGACCAGCCGGACGGGCGTGCCGCGGTTCCAACGTGCCCTCTGGCTAGAGATAGCGATGATGGCGGCGAGCCTGACGAGCGTAACGGTACAGCGGAGATACCAACGGTACAGCGGCCAGTGGGAGCGCGGGACGCGGAGGCCAGAGTGGCGGCTGGCTTCCCGGCGGGCCAAGTGGGGATCGAGACTGCGTTGGGTGCGACCTCAATGGCTCGGTGGGGAACGCCGACTGAAACGGACGTGAGCGGGAGTGCGATGCTAGCGATTGAGGTGGGACCCCGCCGCGATGCCGCAATAGGAGCCTCACGAACGGAAGAAACGGCGAGGGGTGTGAGTGGTGGCGACGGGCAAGCCGGGCCTCAGCCAGGAATTGCAGTGGAGGAAAGTTGCGAGGGCGGAGCGCAGCGCAACCGGTGGTCGGCCACAGCGGACAGTGAAGAATCGGCCGAGGAAGCGGAAGACCAGAGTGGATGCCAGCGATGAACGAGACGACAGCCGGAAGCAGCAGTGGACGGTAGATGCTGGTGCAGCATGAGCCGAGCGCGCGGCCAGACGGCAAGCCCTACGCGACAAGCAAGACGGCCCTACAGAAAGAGGCGGCGACGCAGGTGCCGGTCGGGGAGCAAGTGGCGATACAGGAGTCACATCGGCTCCTGGTCCCACCGCCGGCGGGGCCGGACGAGGCGGGAACGGTGGCGGCGGAGCAGACGTCGACGACGGAGCAGTCGGTGGCGAAGGCAGTCGAGATAAGGACAGTGACAGTAGAGCGAGCATCGTTCGGGGAGCTTCCGGCAGCGATACCGGACGCAACGAAGGCAGCCGTCACGGAACGAGCGCCATACCAAGAGCAGTCGGCGGCGAAGCTGGACGAGTGGAGAGCAGTGGCAGCGAGCAGCGAGGAACGGGGGCTAACCAAAGACAAAGCGATGAGCGGCAGGAAGCCAATAGCAGCACGGCAGACGGAGTCGGTACGTTGCGAGGACGCGGGCGACCACTGCAACTGGAGCCGATGCCGACACCCCTCCAAGTGGCGATGGCCGGTCACATCGTCGAGCGGGCAAGACGGTGAATACGAAATCGCGCGGGCGTCTCATGCTGGAGCATGAAGTCGTGTACGGTGCGCAGCCAGGACGACCCACGGGGCGTCGATGGCTCACCCACGAGTGGTTTGAAGAGCTCAATGACGCCGGCAAGATCGAGGGCGATCATGGGGCCGGGAATGGCGTGTAGTGTGGTGGCTCGTCGCGTGACGGCCGGACGCGAGTCGCAGCAGCGGATCGACGAACCAGAGGTGATCGGTTTGACGAGCGAGTAAGGTGGCAGACACCAGGAGGGCGGTGGTACCGAGAGTGACGTGGGTGCAGGTGTGGTGGCGGGAGCGAGCCAGCAGGCTGCTGCCACAGTCAGCCGAAGGAACGGGAGACCACAGCTGAAGAACGGTTACGGCCGAATCCCGCCAGGTAGCAGACACGGTGCAAGTGACTAGGAGTGAGTATGGAATCAGGGCGGAGTGACGGTGGACGGCGGAAGCGCGCGGTCGGGAGACCTCGGAGACGGCGATGGCGTGCGAGAAGTGGTGAGCTGTTAGGATAGGCAGCCGGCGGTAGTGGAGGGCAACGAGCGCGCGGCCAGCCGCTCGACCCTCAGTCGAGATTGTGCCAAGACAAGGACAGTTAAGGCTAAATAAAGGAAAGTGACGCTGACGCGCGGGTTCTCTAATGGCGAAGGTGAGGCTGGATTATAGTTAGAGCTAGATGCACGTGTACTGCGAGGGCGGGTATACAGTAGAGCAAGGCGGGGGACCGTGGTTTACGACCACGGGGGATGTGGCTTGGCTATCGATGCTGCCTCAGCCGAGGAAGACAATGGGTGACCCAAGCGCTGGAAGCGCTAACGTAATGGGCCCCGGCGTCCACCACTGCATGTCAAATACGGGAAACCTTGCAGGACACGAGCCCACAGACCTACCCGGGGATGCAAGCTACCGATAACGTGTTCACCCCGCTGTCCCTATCCGGAGGACGTCTGGTCCTGCCGGCCAGTAGCTGTCTGGTGTAACGGCCCGGACTGCCTCTGCGCGGGCGCTCTAACGAAAGGCCTACTCGCTACCCAGGTGCGGACGCAGAACAATCCGATAGTGTGGAGGCCTCGTGACGACGAGAGCGGCCATAGCTACAATAGGTCTAAGGTGCAAGTACAACATCAATGCAATATCTTCAGTAGAGACACGACTAGATCGCAGTAAGTGCGCGGTTCACATCTTTGGGGTATTTTTTCTCCCTAGTGGCCTATCGAGGTGTTTCTCGTTTAAGTTGCTGTTCTTAGCAAGCGCCAGTTATAAGTATGCGTACTACATGTATTAAATCCATCGAATGATGGAGTCCATGCAACAACGAACTATTGTTTGGGGTATCATGACAGAGGCACAATGTACTTATCTCGCTCCTGCTCGCCGGTTATAAGGGCTCCCAAACCCAACAGGATCGGGATCGAAATCTTGGGACGGTACCCAACGACCCCGACAATGGCAACAACGAAGATGTTCGGAGAAGAGAGAGGTCTGAACAACCTTCGAGGCCAACAACCACCATACCGGAGCATAACGACAATAGAAAAAGTAACAAGAGTTGCAAGGAGAAAAGTGGCAGCTCACACAAGCAAACATCCACAACGAGGCATTTTCAAGCGGTGACGAGCCGTGGTTATGAGCGCAGCGTCCGACGTCAGTTTCGAGTGCTTCACCGGAAGAGCACCAACCGCAATACAAGGAAAAGGACCACTGTAGAGTGCGTGCGTGGCCATCGGAAGCTACAAAGGAACGAAGATACGCTGGGTCTTGTCACGTTAAACGTGAGCGGATGGGTGAGTGACATTAAATCACTATCCTATTGGTTTCAGGGGCTACGAGAGAAACACGACCACGGACTCAATGATATAATTTTTATACAAGAAACCCACATGACAGAGGAGGAGGCGTGTGTGGCTCAACGGCAATACAAAGGCGCCTGGGGTTTTAAGGCTGGAGCTGATCAACCAGCCTCGCTGTGGTCGGCGGCGAAGGATAGAAGTGGGGGGGGGCTGGCTCTACTGGTAAATCCGTATGGAGACGCGCGGAAGTTGACACCTTGGAGGCAAGATCTTTGGAGTCCACATCTTCTCATGGCAACCTGCGACCTTAAGGGAACTAAGTTTCTCTTCATCAATGTATACGCTCCTAGTACCGCATTACAGCGGCGGAGATACTTTCAGGAGCTGAAGACTCTTCCATTACCTGAGAACCTTCCGATCATTGCAGGTGGCGATTTCAACTGCATATTAGATCGACGGGTGGATAGGTCGTCACCAGGCGACAAGCAGGATGCAGGGGCCAAAGTATTACAGAAGATAATCGACAAATTCAGCATCTTCGATCTGGTGGAAGGTTCAAAGCCTTTGCAGGCTACCGAGGATGAGGTAACCAAATTTGCTGGACAACATCACACGTACCGATACAACCATGAAGGACTGCAGTTCTCGAGCAGGATCGATAGATGGTATCTTCCGTACTCACATCAGTCGTGGGTGCGGCAAGTTGAAACTTTTCGCCCTACTGGGACAACTGATCACTGTGGTGTGAGATTGCACTTGCAAGCACCAACGATGCCAAAACGAATCTGCAAGCAGAGTACGGCTTATCCATTGCCTCGTTTCGCTGAGGCGGCGTCCAACAGTCTGATTAGACATCGCCTGAACGACCTGCGATCAACAATTGAGCAGTCAGCAGATAACGATCCGACCAATGTCATATGGGACTCGTTCAAGAAGAACATGGTGGAGGAGTTAAGAAATTTAAAAAGGGTGTGCAGGCGCCGGGTTTCACGTGGTTACAAGCAGAAGCTGCGGAGACTCGACCGTAAACTCCAGACACTAGGAAGTGACGGCAGCAGCAATAATGATGCCGCCAGGGCAGCCATAATCGCGGAAATGGACGCGATCACCAGTCAACGACGTGCGCTCCGACGGGTACAATTGGCTTCACTTCACAAGAAGCACACGAAACGTGATGTAAAAGCCTTCTTTGCTAGAGTGTCAACCAAATTCGGGGACAACACAATACCTCTGCTAGATAAAGGACTGGCTGAGCACGCCACCGAACCAGCCGACATCTTGGCAGACAACTGAAAACCCATTTTCAACGGTGGCGCGGAAGCGAACTGCAAGCCTGCAGAACTGTTAGATGAAATCAGGTCCAAATGACAGGGCTTAAATCTACAATGGCTAGATGATGCAATAACGGAAGATGAAGTACCAGATGCCATTAAGAGGTGCAAATGAGGCAAAGCTGCGGGTCCAGACAAGCTCGGCAATTCACTTTACCGAGACTTCGAAGACGAATTAGTCCTCATTCTATTTTACAACAAGTGGATGGGCAGCGGTGAATTTCCAGACTCATTCAATGAGGCCTACATTTTCAGTATCGCCAAGAAACCGCGGGCTACCAATCCACTGCATTACAGACCGATCTCTCTTGAACACCGATTACAAGATCCTGACGAAGATTTTGGCGACTCGCATGAGGAGATGTATTGCAGACTTAGTTCACCAAACTCAGTTTGGCTTCGTACCGGGTCGAAATATTCACACAGCAATCGACTTAATCGAGGCCAGCAAATTGATGATGGAGGATATCGACTCTGACAGCTCAGCACAGGTGCGGATGCTTGATTTCGCTAAGGCGTATGATTCTGTAGACAGAGAGTTCATGTTTGCCACACTTGAAGCTAAAGGCCTCCCTCCACGACTGATGCGGATGATTAAATGTCTGCACACGAATACGACCGAGACCTTCCTGGCAAACGGGCTTTCATCAAGACCTATTCAAGTAACTAGTGGCATCAGGCAAGGATGCCCCACTAGCTCCTCTGCTCTTTATCATTGTCATGGACGTACTCTACGACATGATTGAACAATGCGAGACGTTCAAAGGGCTCAAGTTGGATGGTCAAGACAACAGTTTTTACGTGAAGGTGGCCGGGTATGCAGATGATACCGCGATATATATCGAGGACTCATCCAAGTGACGTGACGTTATCTGTGTGGTTCAACGCTTCTCGAGGTACTCCGGGATTCGGGTGAACATTGACAAATCAATTGCACTTCCTCTTACATCAACGCAAGCTAGCTCCGTGGTGCACGCAGAACAGGGGATTCCTGTTATATCGGAGTGCAGATATCTCGGTCATTGGGTATCTTCCAATGGAGACACCCCAGCAGCGTGGAAAAGAGCCTTCGGGGCTCTCAGCAGCCGACTGGGCCTAGCTGTTGCTAAAACCAACTCAGTGATACAACGTACGGAGCTAGCTAACGCGATCATCTTACCCAAACTGGGTTTTGTGTCCAGGCATGCATGGCCTACTCACGAAATCGTAGTGGAAGCGAGCGCACGATTAAGAAACTTTATCTGGAATAGCTCGTTCTCGAAACCGGTGACAAGAATTAAAGGATGGCTCTGCAGTCAGGCAGCTGAATTGGGCCCGAAGGATGGAGGTTTTACATCGCCAAATTTGACAACGCATCTAGTGGCCGGCAGTGCCAAGGTCGTTGAAATCTGGGCTATGACAACGGACAAAATTGTGAGGACGGTTGGAGATATACTGAGGAATGCAAGTGACCACGTACCCACACCATTCGTTCCAGCATGTATGGCGCAGTCGCCGTATAAGTTGGGTCTTACAGCCACGCAGACTGGTGAACAGTGGTTTCTTTATGTTTGCAGAATTGAACCAGCCTCATCAGTGGACCAGACACGTAAAGAAGCACGTCTGAGTTGTACTATGGCACACGGAGTCAAAACCGAGTGGCGGAATGGGAACCTATTCTGCGATCTCACTTCAGTGATGTCTGGACCAATTCAAAAAGTTGACAAGGCAGTAACAACAGAATATGGAGCATTCATACTTGATGGTCTCCTCGACACACGGGTGTATGACATACCGTGGTTCAACCGGCCTGGAGAGCCAGCAACCATACAAAAAGCTTTTGGCAATATCGCTGAATCCTCGACTCGGGTGAGGGACGTCGCTTCCCCAATTTGGATCCAACATGGCGTGGTTACCTGGGAGCCAATTGCCTCTGACTACCCACCACCGTCGAGAGCAGCGCATCAATTCAGAGAATTGGTTTTAACTCTGATGTCCGCTTATCCAGGCCTGCTACGAAAGTCGAATGCACAGAACAAGTTATTTGTCTTACACAATTCCGGTGAACGGCATCATTTTGAACTGTCATACAGACCGGCCCCGCAGATACTCCACTCTTTGGGAGAGAATGAGTCGCAAGTCCTAAACATTGATGCAGGAGCTGATGTGGACAGGGAAATTGGAGCAATTATAGGAAGTGCATATGCCAAGACTGTCTGTACACCTCACAAATGGCTGTCAAGGCTTTCCCCGATATGGGCTGGCAAACGGCGCTGGACAAAGTCTTTTGCTCAATATCGACGCAGCATCAGTGATAAGCGTCACAAACAGGGCAAGGCCGTTATCACGGCGGCCGATAAGGCTTGGGTGCAAGAAGATACGGTCATTGGCGCAGCTCTGGCAAAGGTTTCGTGGGACTTTATTAACAGGATCATCGGAATCTCAACGTATGAGCACCAACTTTTTTACAGATTAAAACTACGAAGGTTGGGCAGATGGAATATGGAAAAGTCCTCTCTCGAGTGTCCTCATCGTGGTTGTCCAGATGAACTTTCGTCGCTCTCACATATTTTTTGGTACTGTCAGGCAGCTCAACAGATGTGGAGCTGCTTTTGGACGGTTGGAGACAAGCTCATGGCGGAGCGAAGTTTGGGACAATACATGAGGTTTTCTCGCTTACATTGGACCTTCCTCCTGAGAATCTTCTGCTTACACTACGCCGAGCGGGGGAAAACCCCGCTCTCATAAACGACATGGAGGACAAAATCATGTCGATAACAAATCGTTTCTGGAGGGCGGGAGTAGTTGTTGTGTCGGCTCTGATTTGGCGCTATCGCCTGGATTTGATACACCCCGATTCGGGTACTCCGACAAAACAGGACGAACAACTTTCGAGACTGAGAGCACGTCTCCAGCGAGCTTACACGCAGGTGGCGATGGACTTCCCTCTCACAACGCTGTCATATACCGAGTGGAGAGTTGCTCGGCTGATACATGCCAGATTGAAGGCGACCCAGCCTAACCAGCTTAACAGTAGGCTGGTAGAGGTGAAAGAAGGGAAACATTTGGTTTCTTTCATGGAGGAATTGGGGGAATGCCAACCACGGGCGCTGGTGGATGCACTATCGTTCGTACGACTAGTGCTGCGGCACCTCCCACGACTGTGAGTGTCGAGAGCATTTGGCTCCAATCACAGACATGCACTACGAACATCGCAGCGCTGGTAGCTCTGTGTCATTTGCTACGTGCAGCGACTGAGAAAGGAGCAAGGGGCATCAGAGTGACTAGCGACTCGGCCTATGTCATCAGAAGTATGCAGCTCAGACAGCCACCAAAACCAAAACGACTGCGGAGTTGGTATTACCGCTGTCGTCGGATGGCTGACTTGATCAGAATATCATCATGGAACCACAGCCATCAAGCGTCCAACACAGGTAGCACCACCCTGGCGAGAGAAGCAAGGGCGAAGCAATACAGCACAACAAGAGGGGGCGCGGAGCTGAGCTCTGCTCGCCCAGAACTCTACACCGAGCTGATTTCGGCAAGCCGTCGGGACATCTCTGCCTTAGTGCAGACGTGGTCTGACGAGGACTCAGCCGGCATGTACAACAACTAAGCTTGCGCACCTTCTGGGCGGTAGGCCTTGGAGAAGGGTTATTAGGATTCTGAGCTTTTGTAATCCAATATACCTCATCATCATCATCATCACAATGTACTTATCAGTCATGTTTTATGAAGTCATAGTCTACCGATATCTTTGTTTTGTTTTGTGCATGCCATACATGGCAATGTAGACGCAATTTGGCAGATGCATGTTTTGTGTCGCTTGCCTTTTATATAATAAACGTTGTGGTAGCTAGTATGGTGACAGAGGCTTTAGCATGTCGAAAGAGCAAGTGAGATGCAACTTTGGCAGTATGTTTCTACATGTGGAGACAAATGTAACTACAGAGGCTTTGTGTGCTTGTCATGTTTGAGTTTGAGATACTACTAGTAGTACATTGGCAGAGTTTTATGTTTGGCTGTTGTCTTTGCGGTGATATGATACAAATTGTGTTTGTTGCTTTTCTCGCTCATGTTACTCTTTTCCTTCCCTTTGTTTTTTTTGTGCTTTTATGGGAACTTTGTTGTGCACTTTGGAAGTCTCGTTTTGAACATTGATTTGTGGCAAAAGGGCTCCATTTTTGCAGGAGCGCCTAGCGTGCAGTGGCTCATTGGCTTGCGTCGTAGTACTACGTAGTACGATGTACTAGTAGTGCGTGGTAGTGAAATGCTTTCCAACCATGTCGGTGGTCTTATAGCGTGCATATAGCATGAAGTCATAGCGCATAGCGCGAAGTCCAGGGCGTGTAGTCTTCTGGATCAAGACAAGGGCGACGGCAGAAGTCCTGCTCGCACACCACAGTGTGGTTTAGTGGGCGTCATGGCCTCACGGCTCGGTATGCAACTGGCGTGGTAGAGCTCGACAGCTGGGCTGCCCGCTGCGCTTCAGCGATGTGACTGGAGCACGAGGGGGCATCATGCCCTTACGCCTCGGCGGTGTGGCCGGCATGTACGACAGCAATACTGCGTGCGAAGTGTACGGGGCAACATGGCCTCAAAGTACGGCATTTCGGCCGGCATAACACGGCAACTGTGTTGCACGTGTAGCGCTGCAGCACTGTAGCTGGCGCAGGATCGACATCGTGGCCTGCCATCATGTGGCGTCAGCCAAGCGATCTTGGCGCGAGGGTCTTCTTCACCTCGTCGGCAACATGACGTGCTTGGGTGCCTTGGAGCGCGACATCCTTGTGTCGTCTTGGCGCGTCCGACACGTGTCCAGGCCTTCTTGTCAGCGTTGGGGTCCATAACCTGTTAAAGTAAGGGGAATTGCAGAGGAATTAGGACAGCGGAAGGCAGTGTGAAGACAGAAGACACGTGTAGAAGTAAGAGAGAGAGGTTCAGCTGGAAGAGGAAGTCCGGGAGGTTGGAGAAGAACAGAGATCTTGTGCATTGGATCAGAGTGGACTTGGGATGTCAAAAACGAAGTGAGGACTTGAAGTCCTGGTCCGCTGGAGGGAGACAATTCTCCACCAACAGTCCACTTAAATATCACTTAAGTATCCATTTAAGTAGGCGTTCCTAAGTGTAGGTAATACTGGGACAGCACTAACATAATCCCGTAGATAAGCGTCGTACATCGGAGATGCATACTTTGACACAAATCGCATTGCAATTGCAATATCTCATGGCACAGCTTCTACAACGCACTGCGATGCATCATGATCCAGACAATAACGTAGACCCCACCGTCAGCTACTGAAGTGTTCACCGACAATGAAAATGATCAATATTGTTCGGCATAGATACAACATGCTCTGTTCTTGGTTAAATAACGCACTTTCCGTGAGATTTATGCACTTTTGTGTTCTCTTAGCGACAGCTAAGAGCCAGCAGGTTTTCGTGCGGAACCTCTTGAATAAAACGCGTTTGTGTGGTTCACATTTTGGAAAAAAACAAGTCAATGTGGATCACATCATTCGTATTTAGCATGACCGCCGACAGTAAGTTGCTAGACATGCGTCGGTATGATTGCCGCTAGAGTTTCCCAACATGGAAGCCGACAATAGTTGGCAATTTTTGTGAATATTGAGAGGGTCACAAAATCAATATGGTGACCCTACCATATCCATTATTGAACAATAACAATTTTGTTTACGACCCACCTGCGCACCTACATTGATTCACTATATGTACTCACACCTACTTTGGAACTTGCCGTCCAGGAACTTGGCAATTCCCAGAAGGGTACCAATTACTGCGACATTTTACCATACAATAATATATTTCCAGAAACTCGTTTCATAATTTATTGTGCCTACTTGGACTCATTATTTCAGACCAATCCAGGCAATCGAGATCTCTATTTGAACCAATCAAAATCAAGAAATATATTTGCGTAATGTATTGCAGACAATACAATTAGCAATAATGAATTTCGGGAGTTTTCCTTTTGGTGTCATAATTTATTTCATGGAACTGCTTCCATACGATTGCAATAATATTTTAGGCCGAGGCTGACCACAGTGGCGCCAGGGCTGAGCGGGGCGTTGCAGCGCACCGTGCCGTTGTACTCCTTGGTGTAGATCATCAGATGTAGGCCGACCCAACGTGGCACGAATGGTGCTTCGTACGCATCAGTGAGAAAAATCGCAAAGTCGATGGAGCTAAAGGCTTCATAACCAGCATTTTTGGTAGTGGATGCCGCAGTTGGAGGATATTTGAAACTTGTACCGTTGCTAATATCAAAATCCTCCTATGTAAAAATCCTCAACTTACATGTATAGCTCAGAGATAG